>JASSUY010035343.1:0-12910 GCA_032466535.1 Forpus xanthops
CCGACCGGGCGGCGGCGGCGCCCTCCCCCCCGGGCCCGCCTCACCTTCCGCAGCTCCTTCTCGATCTCGCCGGCTTTGAGGACGATAGGCCCGCGCACCGCGTACTCCAGCGCCTTCACCAGCGGGTTCATGGACTCCAGCGTCAGTATCTTCTCCCTGCTCGCCTTCTCGTTGATCTTCACCGCAGAGGCCTTGGCAGCGCTGCTCCAGCGCACCGTCCCCTCCCGCAACAGCCGCGGCAGCCTGGGACCCCGCGGGGGCCGGTCCGCCGCCAGCGAAGTGGCGCATCGCAGAGCCGTGTTCTTGCCACCGCTCGGCGGGTTCCGGCAGCCTGGGCTTGCCGCCGCTTGCCTGGCAGTCAGCACAAAGCGGTGCATCGCCCTTCGGGTAGCTCCCCACGCGCGGCTGAGGATGTCGCTGCCCCTGGTCGGTGCGATCTGTAATCGGGGCGGGCAAGGAAAGCGGTCAGAGCAAGGCGAGGAGCCGGCACTGTCACGCCGACACGCTCGATCTGCCCATGTTCAGATCCCACAACCTTGGTCGCAGCAGGGACAGCCGATGCCGCCGCGGTAACCGCAGATCCAGCTATTGCATCAGCGCAGCGGTGCAGCCCCGGCGGGGCCGCCGTGCGGTACGTGCCGCGGCGGGCGGCGGAGGGACCCCGCGTGGCCGAGCAGGGGAGGAGGAGGAGGAGATGGAGGAGGAAGAGGAAGAAGATGGGGGGGGGGAAGTGTCCCTCTCTGTGTGTGTCCCCCCCTCATTCCCGCGGGATTCGGGACCCCCGCGCAGCACGTGCTGCCGGCGCGGTGCGGAGCCACCCCGGAACCGGGACCCCCCTGTCCCATCTCCGCTATGGGGCACCCCAGGCTCTGTGTGTGGGTCCCCCCCATCCCCTGCGCTGATGGCGATGGAGGACATCCCCGCACTTCCCCTGCCCTTAACGTACTGGTCCTGAGCTCCCAGCGCCTGTTCTTGGACCACAAACACAAGTCCAAGAGTCCCGTTGGGATGCACGGAGCCTTCATCACCTGTAATTCCTGAGTCCAGGCACTGGGAAAAGGTTCGTCCTCTCCTGTGCTGGTGGGATGTGGCCGGGCTGTGTTTGACCAGGAACAGTCCTGGAAAAGGAAATAATGCTGAAGGACCGTGTGGGAGCTCAGGCTCCTCCCGGCAGCGTTTGGGGCATCTAAGGATATGTCAGCCTGTGCAGTGATTCCTGTTCCTGCGGTGTGAGATGGTTGGGATTTGCAAATTCACCCTTTAAAACTGCCCCAAAACCAAACCCAAAACGCATGGAGAGCCTCGGCTTGCTCCATCGGATCACCCCGTGTTGGCCCTTCGCCTGCGTTCAATAGGAAGTAAACCGAGAGACACAGAGAACAAAACCCCAAAGTGCATCGGAATAACTTCTCAATGCAAAGCGATCCGTAAGGAAATACGGGCTCGGCTTCTCCCTCCGCTCCCAAGTGTCCCGGGATTGTGCAACAGCCAAAGCGTCGGGAAGGGGTTGTGTAACCCGGTGGCAGAAATAGGCCAGCGGCTCGGCTGGGGCTCGGGGCAGCTCAGTTCCTTATCGGAGCTGGGAATAAGGGAGAGGGATGGCTTTGGTTGAGGAGATTCACCTTCGTTATCCATTGGGATAAGGCTCCAAAGGCCGAACAAAAAGGATTGCTGAGATTGTGCGTGTGGGGAGGGAAAAGCTGTGGGAGACGGCTCTGCCCCCCCCCCCGGCTTCCACCGCTGGATCTCACTGGGTTATTTATAACCAGATGCCTCTGAATCCTCCTGCTAAGGCAAAGCTGGGGTTGGCCTCCAGTGAGAGCTCGGCTTCGCTCCCAGGAACTCGGGAGAAGGGGGGAAGCAGATGGGTTTCTGAGCTGGATGCTTCCGTAAATGATTCCTGGCTTAGGAATCTTCCTAGGCAGGGAGCTGTAGGGGTGAAATCCCTGGAAAGCAGTGATTTCTGGGTTGGTGGAACCCAAAGGTTTCACCCACAGTTTGAGGCCGTTTTTGGGTGATGTGTGCTTGAATCGTGCGTCGTTTTGCTGTAGATTGTGCAGAAAAGGGGCTCAGCCGCGGGAAGAAAGTGCCCTTTCTAAGAGCTGTGGTTTGTGCCCGTTAAAAATACCCCCAAAATGGGATTTCTTTCCCTATTAACATGCCTTGCCTGCTCTGCTGCCCACACTGGGGGTGTCACCCACATCCCCAACCTCGCTTTGCCCAGTGGGTTGCAGGGCTCCCTTATCAACCCCATGGGATTGTGCCAACTCCCCTGAGATCCTGGCTTTGGGTGTTCCATACGGATGTGCCAGCTCTCGCTGGCTTTCCTGGTCCCCAAACCTCAGCCTTGCCATGCCAATAACCGGGCTGGCAGCAATTCCCCCTTCAAGAGGAGGAGAAGTGGGTGATGGAGTCGATCTTCCCGTGTTTGTGGCCGTTCCCAGGCAGGTTTTCCTCTTGTTTTATCCCATTCCTTTGCTGGGGGGAGTTTGGTTTTGTCTCGCTGATTCCTCCCCGGCTCCTCTGCGGCTGTGGGAGTGACGCTGGTTGCTAATTCCTGGAAACCAACTTAACAGCTTCTCTCAGGCCTGCCAAGGTCAGTGGCAGGGCGGCCTTTCCCATCCGGAGCACCTATGGGGAGCATTCCTGCATCCCCATCTCCTCATACAGCTGAGCTGCTGCGGGGACCCCCAACCATGGTGGATGCTTCCCATATTGAGGTCTTGGTACCACTGTGATCTCCCAAAGCTGCTCCAGAGACCTGGGTTTAGAGCAGTGCCCCAAAGCCCAGCTCAGGGCTGTTGGGAGCTGGGAGCAATTTGATGTCTCCAGCTCCCGAGTTTGGACACCGGAACGTTTCCCTGGTTAACCTGGGATTATCCTGGGATGCGTTCTTTGCTATGGGTGCTGGGCTCCACCTCCGGCGTGGGGTTCATGTGCTGTGAGGATGGGGAGGAACCGGCTGAGCAGGAAACCATCTGACTCACTTGGGTTCAAGATGACTCCAGGCGTGTGTCATCAGAGGCTTGGCTGCGGCGGGGAGGGCACGTGGGGCTTAATTCCCTGCAGAGCCCTCAATGGCAGCCAAGGACGTGGGGTGGGAGCTGCCATGGGCTCAGGGATGCAGCCCGGCATCAATCCTGTGTCACCGGAGGTGGGGAAGACGACGAGCCGGTTCCCAGCACTGAGTCAACCCGTGCTGGGTAACGGCGACACGGGGAGCTGAGGACGTGGCACAGGTTCCATCCTGCTCCGACAATAAAGCTGCAGGGTGCTGGATTACAGTCCCGAGCCAGGAAATCAAACACTCCGTGTGTTGGATGTGTTCCCGGATTCACGTGGTGACCTCGGAGTCCCCGAATCCATCGTATCCCGGGCAGGATGGGAGCGTGGCTGGGGACTGGTGGTGCTCGCGAAGCATCCCTTAGGAAAGAGTTGAGGTTGTGGGAAAATGAAGTGATTTTTAGGAAAGCCGCTTGGTTTAATGAAAAACCGGGATAGGGAGGGAAGGAATTGAAAGGGAAAATGATTCCAGGCAGGAATCGCCCTGGAGGAGGGTTTGATGGTGTGCATTGTGGGTTAGGAGTGTTTGAGCCTTCCCTGCACTTGAACATCTCTCTGTTGTTCTTACATACAACAAATACTTGACTCCGTTCCCAGAAAGGGAAAGAATCCAGCCCAGGACACAGCCAACCCCTCCCAGCGTTACGCTTTTCCCCCAGATGCTGCTGAAATTGGGCACATTCAGCCCCAAACTGCATCGGGGAGATAAGGGGGAGGACCGGAAACGTTTGCTCTTGGTCTGTTCCTCACCAGACACATGGCTTTGGAGAGATCCAGAGCTAAAGATGAGAGAGCCTGGGGTCATCAATGGATGCAGGAGGATGAACCACCCGGGTCCTTCCCCCTGCCCCACTGCCATTTGCTGGGCAGGAAGCGGTTGTGCTTTGCCGGAAGCCACTCTCACGCTGTCGTTTCCATCACTAAGAGCAATCCTGCCCCATATCCCCACTGAGTGATGGGGTGAAGGATCCCCGCTACCCCTGCAAGGGGAAGAGCATCCTTCATCCTCAGAGCCATTCGGCTGCCTGTGCGTGTGATGGGGGCAGCAGTACAGGATAGATCTGTTGGGGTTATCCAGCCTTGGAGCCACATTGATGGGACCATCTGCAAACGTACGATGAGGAATTAACTCTTTTCTCCATTGAGAGTGGTATTGAGGTGGGATGAAGTTATTCCCAGGCTAACACATTTGCAGCACCTTAGGCTGTAGTCCTGATGAGAGGATTGAGGGGAGGCTTCAGGCAAAAGAGCATCCTCCAGCTGCAGTGCTGGAGGTGGAGGTTCCCATCAATGCAGAAGCAAACCTGGCTTTTGGGTTACTTTAAGCTCGGCTCAGCTCTTCCCTCTTCCAGCTGGGGGCAGAAATTGGGCAACTCGTGGTTCCTTCAGCCTTGGGGCGGATGGAGCTTGCCCAACAGCGGCCTTGCAGCTGGGAAGGGCAATTCCAGGCACTTCTCCAGCAGCGGATGCTGGGCACAGAAATTAGCTGAGCCTTTGGAGACAGCCCTGAGCCAGGAATTGCTTGGGTCGAGTTCCAACTCCCATCAAACTCATTGCACCTACGAGCACGCTCCGATGATCCAGTTCTTCAAGGAACTGTGGTGCCCTGTCCTCGGCTCTGAGCATGCCCAGACTCAAATCTGTGTCTCCTCCATTTGGTTGATTTGGATTTCCTCAGGGAAACACTCTTGTTTAGGATGGAAGCTTTCCAGAAATCCCATTTCCCAGTTCCAGGTCTTAACCCAGAGCGTGTCTTCGGAATTGTCAATGATCTTAAATAGAGGTCAAACAACAGAGAAGGATGAAAGATGCTCATGCTCCAGCGATGCAGACGGAATTCCCTTGTCTGACTCAATCTTTGCAACAGGTTGGGGTGTGCTTGGGTGCAGTGGGGGTACCTGGAGTAATGAACCAGGCCATGGGCTTGGGAAGCCTTGGGCATGAAGGTGACCGTGGCTCATCCTTGGTCATGGTGGTCTCGCATGGGAAGGAGCTGAGCTGCTCCTGCAGGATGCCCTGACCTGCCTCAGCTGCCAAGTGGGACGGTGTCTGTGTTCATAGGAGATGATCCAGGTTTTAAAAGGGCTTTGGAGATTAGAAGAAGGTCACCCTGTTTCTGATGCCGCTGGTTATTCCTGGCGTGGGGAACATGCGGAGCAGGGCCTGTGCTGGAGAAAGGAGGTGAAACCTCTGCGTCGTACCCCCGTGCTGAGATTTCAGCAGCATCCTCACTGCCCTTTGTCTTGGGCAGGAATGGAGGAGCAAACAGCAGTGATTTCTTGTGCATCTGAGCTTCCAGGATGAGATCCTCATGGATGGGGCAGCGCCGTGTGAGCCTGGGAGGAATAGCAAGCAAAGGGTGACAGATAGGAGGGGGACAGCAACAGTGTGGTGCAAGGGGAAGCTCTGCTGAGCCCTGCTGCTGTGGTACCCTGGGGATGGAAAAGGGACCCCATCCCCACTCGTGATGGTCCCACCAGGACCCCCTCATCACCACAGGCTGCCAAAGGAGTCCAGTGAGGGAAGATCTCATAGGGGAGGCAAAGCACCCAGGGTCAATGAGTTTGTCCATCAGCAGCACCCAGCTCAGGTGGAGCCTGATTGAGATCCTCTTTGTGCCAAAGGGGCGCGTTGATGCCTCGAGAAGCGGTTGTGAAAGGTCACTACAAACAGAGATAGCGCCGTCTGTGTCACAGCTTGGAAATGGGGCTGGGCCCATGGGTCGATGCCATCGACTGATAACTGTCGGGGCAGCTAAACGGGAGATTTCCTAAGCTTGGGGCTGGGATGGAGGTGGGCTCTGGGCCTGGGAAGCCGCGGCAGCACCCACCTTTCCCGCATGGATAGCCAGAACCTTGGAACACGGGTGGCAGTTTTCAGCAGGCAAAAGCAAATAGAAGGAGAAGGAGGGGAGTGTTTGACTTCCTGCTGCTGCAGTGGATAAGGAGAGGCTGGTAAACAGCCTGCACCGGGAAACCTCTGGGGTTCCTGATTCTGATCCGTGCCCTCTCGCCTTCCTGGTCCCCCAGCTGCGGGGTGATTGCTTTCCATCCCAACTAATGGGAAGGAGGAGGGCACGGAGCATGTGGGGCAATGGGAGACTTGGCTTCCCAATCCCCAATATATCTGTGGATACGAGGGGGGGTTAATGGATACCAGGAGCATCCCAAGCCTGACCCACAGCAGAGCTGGGTCTGAGCGGCGGCATCTGTGAGCGAGGTCACGCTGTTACTCGCCCACAAAATGCCCATTTCCTATAGCGTAGCCCTATAAAAGAGCCCCAGTCACGCTGGCTTTCGGATGACCTGCTCTTACGTGCCTGCAGACAGGTGAGCTTGCCTGGGTGGAGTTTTCCTCTCGACTTTGCAGCTGCCCTTTAATTAATGTTAGGTGAAGTTAATTGAAACAGGGGCACAGTTGGGAGCTGCTGTGTGCATCTCCACTCCCCTTCCCTGCTCCGGCTGTGCACGGTGCTAAGGGATGGGGTTATTCCATGCCTTTCCTTGGGAGGACAGGATGCTGCGATGCTGTTTATAGAAGGGGGTGGGCATCCCCATAGCCTCAGCATCGGGGTGTAAGCGATGGCCAGGAGCAGGGGGTGGATTTCTTCCCTTTCCGGCCACAGCACCCACTTGTGTCACAGCAGCGTTGTTTGCTCAAGGGGGTTGAGTGGCACCGTAACCCTTTGTAGGGGTGATCTCAGCAGCAAAGACGTGAATGGGCAGTGGATTGCTGCCTAGTATCCTTCACGTAGGAAGAGGCCCCGGGGGTCAAGGTCGAGGCACGTTGCTGTGGTGTAGGGAAGGCTCCGAAGCTGGAAAACCTCCACCACCAATCTCCTGACTCACAGCCTGGGCTGGGTTGAGTTTGGGTCCTTCTGTAACAACCTCTTTGGGTGCCCGTAGGTGATGGAGCGGGGAAGAGCATCCGCAGCTCCTCAGGGTTCAGGGTTCCCAAGCTGGTACCCAAGGGGATGCTGGTGAGGGGGATGCGGGGTGGCAGTCGATGAGTGCTCTGGATGCTCAGGAGGAGGTGCAGGAGCAGCAGTGGGTGTCACTGATGTGCCTGCAGATAAGCTGTGTCCATCGGGATGGGGCATGACCTGCTTCTTGCATCACCCCCAGCAGACGTGAGGGGTGCTGGATGTGTCACAGGGGCTGTGTCCGTGTCTCCAACCCTCCAGGTGACTTTCCTTCCTTAATCCCCAACTTTCAGATTGACAAGTACCTGTATGACATGCGGCTCTCCGAGGAGACGCTCCAGGAGGTGTCCCAGCGCTTCGGGAAGGAGATGGAGAAGGGGCTGGGAGCAGACACCAACCCCACTGCCTCCGTGAAGATGCTGCCAACCTTTGTGAGATCCACCCCGGATGGGACAGGTACCGAGAGATCGTGGAATGGGTTGGGTTGGAAGGGACCTTCAGTCACCCACTTTCAACCCCTGCCACAGGCAGGGACACCTTCTATGGAGCACAGTGCTCCAAGCCCCTGTGTCCGACCTGGCCTTGAGCACTGCAGGGATGGGGCAGACACAGCTTCTCTGGGCACCCTGTGCCAGCGCTCAGCACCCTCACAGGGAACAGCTTCTGCCTTATCTCCAACCTGAACTTCCCCTGTTTCAATCTGAACCCATCACCCCTTGTCATATCTCTACAGTCCCCGATGCAGAGTTCCTCTCCAGCATCCTTGTATCCCCCTTCAGACACTGGAAGCTGCTCTGAGATCTCCACACAGCTTCTCTTCTCCAGGCTGAACAGCCCCAGTGTTCTCATCCTGGCTCCATACGGAGCTGCTCCACCCCTGAGCATCCTCATGGCCTTGCTCCAGCAAGATGGGAGATGCTCCCTCCTGGCACAGCAGAGAGGTCTCGGTTGGTACCAGCACATGCCAGCAGCCAGGTCTGGAGCCACCCATCCTCACGGCACTGCCCAAGCAGGGACGGCACCATGGCTGCCTTCACTCCTCATCCTTAGGGCTTCACCCTGCTTGTGCTCAGCACAGGGACTGCCCCTGTGTGCTGGGAATGGGGATGCTCCCAGTTCCCAGTGGTGGGAGGGAGCAGGGCAGAGCCTGGCGTGCCCTCCCTGGCAGGACAGCGACAGTCACGGGTCCAGCTCATCACATTGCATTGGCAGCAAAGGGGGGAGCAGTGCCAGCTGCTGCCTGAATGGCACCAGGGCCACGGGAGGAGAAGGGGCTCTGCACGCTCAGCTCTGCACAATGCAGCCTTTCTGCCCACATCCCTGCCTGCAGCATGCTCCCTGCAGGCACATCCCTGCTCCGGGCTCCTCTCAACACAAAACCCCAAGCATCTCTATGGGAAGTGTGGTGTCTGCCTCTTGGTGCTTTGGGGAGGACCTTTGTGGGGGGCTCTGCAGCATCGCCTCTTGCTCCCTGGCAGGGAATGGGATGTGGATGTACCCAGGTCCTGGTGAGTCAGGGACAGAGCGCCCTGAGCAGCCAACACTGCCCCTGGGTTCACGTCTTTGGTGGCAGCAGCCCCCAGGTCCCATTGGCTGCAGTTACTCCAGTGCTGGCACCTTCAAGGGGTTCCTTGCTAAACCTTGGTGCTGATGGCAGTGGAAAAGATGGGTAAAGAGGAGCTGATGGGAAGACCCCTCTGCCCTCTGCATCCCCAGCTCTCATCAACCCATCCAGTGCCTCACCACCCTCATGTTATACCTTATAAGAAGTCTATGTCTCCCCTCTTTTAGTTTAAACCCATCACCCCATGTCCTATATCTACAGGCCCTTCTAAAACCTCTATCCCCATCTTTCTTATGAGTACTGGAGCATCCCTACACCCAGAGCCATCCTGCTGCTGCATCCCTCGTGCTCAGCCCCTCTGCTGTGCATACTCCCAAAAGCTGTCCCTGGCTCCCTGCCCCGGGATCGAGATTTCCATCTATTTAAATGGTGGAGAATATTTGTAATTACAGGGATAGCCATGATGCCGCCCCTGGGCACGGGAACTGCCGCAGCCAAAGGTGCTGGAGCGTGTGTCACTCTCTCCGGAGGCAGGAGGTGGTATGGAGAAGGTGCAAGTGCTCTCCTTGTCCTCCCAAGACAATCCCTGGCTTCCCTCACTGTGTTTGCAGCTTCTCCAGTGTCCCAGATAGCATTTCCCTCCCGAATCCAGCATGGAAAGCATGAAGCAAAGGGGATGCTGGGGCAGTCACGGGGATGGGAAGCAGGAGGTTTCCAAGTGAGTCCTGTGGATAAAAGACCTGGGATTCCCGATGGGCTCCATCTGGATCCAGGATGCGCACAGCATCAGTGTTGTCTCTGCTGTTGGGTTTGGAGAGGAAGGGGCTGGAAAGGGGGCATGTGGAGGCTCAGTGCTTTGCCACAACAGCATGGGAAGAGCTCAATGTCCACGGATGGTTCCTTCCTCCTTCTGCTTCTTTTCTGAAGCTGTCCTTGGCTGCTTTGTGCATCATTCCATTTGGATGGGCATCATTCCCACCCAAAAGATGGGTTATTCCTCTGCTCCTGGCATGGCCACGCTCCAACACTATGCTACCCCAGCCATAGCAGGAGTTGTCTCTGCTTTGGGATTATGCCACATCTTATATGGAGCTGGGATCCAGGCGGATGAGAGGAGCTTATGGAGACCCAAGGTCACATCTGCAGTTCGGAGTCAAAACATAGCCCCAGCTCCCGACTGCTCTTCCCCTCGTTGGGTCCTAATGGATTTGGCTCTTGGTGGCTTCACTGTTCCTGATGGGGGAAACCAGACCCCAGATAAGCTTTCCCTTGGGATGCGGGTGGTCCTGAGCAAAGGCTCTCCTTGCTTCCTTCCTGGTTTTCCCAGGCTTTGCTGAAGTTGACACAAGGATCTCCTGGTGCATCCTCTGCTGAGCCCCAGCAGCTGATACCCACGGCTGCAGTTTTCAGGATGCTGCTGCAGCACTTTGGTGGTCAGATCCCTGGGAAATCCAAGGATGGTTCTTTGCAACACCTTCCCCTTGGGCTGTGGGCTCTGTTCCTGCCCATAAGCAGCTGCTTCTGTAAGAAAACATGACTCATGTCTTTAAAGAAAACACCTTTTTCACGCTCAGAGCTCCTCTCCCGGTGATTATCGCATTCCCCAGCAAGGAATCGCATTGGGAATCACTACTGGGTGACTCTCACTGCCGTCAGTGTGAGCTGCTCTTTGCTGGACCCGATTCTATGCAAACCAAGCTGCCAGGTTAATCCTGAATCCTTTGTTGCTGCAATCCCTTGATTTCATACCCAATCCATCACAAGCCCCTTTGCTGCACTGATTTGGTGGAGGTGCTGATGCATCTGGGCTCTTATGGTCCCTCTGCTCAACCTGCTGCAAGGAGGCAGTGGGCTCTCTACCTCCATCTCCTGCATCCCTCAGAGCTGGTCCTGCTTTTCCTTATCCTCTTACTCTTTATTAAGCCAATTTGAGCAAGGATCCTTCCAAAACAAGACTTCAGCCAGTGGGGAGCCTGAGGTTTGAGGTGGTTGGTCTGAGCTGAACAGCCTTAAAAGGGCTGGAGCATGATCCTGTACATGATGCTCTGGTCCTCAGGCCCTGCTTGTCCTTAGATCTTGGGCAGGGGTTGGAAGTGGGTGAGGTTTAAGGTCCCTTCCAACGCAACCCATGGGTTATTCTGTCATGAGGCCTGCAGAGCTGCTTTGCCCCGTGGTTTCTCCCACTTCTAAAGGCACCAAACACACCCCTTGGGTGGTTTTCTAAGGGCAAACACACCTCGAATCCGAGCTCTGTGTTCACCCTCACTGTTTGGTTTGGAAGCTCAGCATCGCCGCCTCTGTGTTACCACACAAGGAGGGAGCTCCCATCAGAGCCCAGGCAGCAGAGCCCATCACAGCCACATCCCTTCCTGGGCATCTTCCAAGGGAGATCTTGGTGCCTTTTTCCTCCTGCAAAGCCTCATTCCCGGGAATCCACACTTTGACTTCAGCAGCTGCCACTCAATCCGCTTGTGCCTCTCCCATGGCTGTTGAGCCACTTCCAAGGGGGGTCTTGGGTGTTAGTTTGGGTCCTGTGGCACAGGTCCCCATCCATTGCTCCTTGGTGGTTTTGGGTGGTTATCCCTGGATTCCCTGAGTTACCCCAAGGAGCAGAGCAGCCCCTGAGCCTCTTGGCTCCAGCCCTAGTGTATTTATCAGCCCTGCGAGGTGTTCTTCATGCTCTGCTAGCAAGCAGAACAGCATCTGTGCCAGCAGCAAAGGGAAGCAGGAGCACGGCTTGACCTGTGTTAAGGGCAGAGCATGATGCCAGTGGTACCCAGCCAAGCATCCCCTGCAGCTCTGCGCACCCGTGGCCGAGGTTAAATCCCTATGGTGGGCTTTCCAGGGACATGAGGACAGCAGGAGCCTCACTGAGGTGTTTCCATCCTCTAAGCAGAGACGTGGCCAGGGCATGCCCTGTGGCTGGCAGACACAGGGAGCTGCCAAACTGGTTTAAACCTCATCCCTGCAAAGGGTCAGTGTGAGCCCGAGGCGAGGAGTGAATGTGCAGAGTTTGGCTGCCCCAGTGCTGGAGCTGTCGTGCTTGGGGCATCAGTGCTGTTCTCCAGCCCTGCAAGCACTGATTGGAGCATCTCTTGGCCTTGCTGCTTTGCTTGGAGTGATGCTGAGGGTGTTATTGAGGAGGGATGAGCTTTGAGGCTTTGAGGAGGGACAGGTTTGGAGTGATCCATGGTTCTGGGTGATAGGGAGGGGGTGTGTTACCCATAGATTCAATGGGGCTGGGAAAGACCTTTAAGCTCACCAAGTCCAACTGTTACCTCCAGCACGAACCCACAGCCAGAGATGAAGTGAGGGTCAGTCAGAGCTGTGTGGGGACATGGGGTTGGTTGATCTCATGGTGTAACCCTAACCATGGGGAGGACTGGTACCACTGGGAGCTGGTGCCCAACCTGCCCTGCATCACCCCTGAGGTGATGCGCTGACCCCCCAGCTCTCCATCCAAGCCTTAGGGTTGTTAACACTGCTCAGGACCTCAAACCCTTCTCTTTCCTCTTCTTCTCCATTCCTTGGAGCACCAAAACTGCTTTTAATGGAGCTTTTCAGCTGCAGAGGGATGGCTCCGGATCTGCCACTGTCCCAGTTCCCTCGCCCCGGGACAGCGGGACACCCCTGGATTCCAGCCGGTTGGAATCACCGGGGATGCTGCTCCGGTGCCATTGGAATACCAATAAACCACGGGTTTTGTTCCAACCGGAGCCCCTTTGTGCAAGCATCGGCGGGCACAAAGCGGCCCCCGGGGGCTGTGATCTGCCCAGGGGAGCCAGCACAGCACATTCAGTGCATTCAGGAATCAAACAGTGCTGATAGAGGGCTTTCCCCCGGCCCTCTCCCCATGCTGCACCCTGTTTAGTGCAGCCAGCTTGGCTCTATTCCCACATCCCGGCTTTGGAACGCGGCCTTGGTGCCTGGTGAAACAGCAGCAAACAGGGTCTGGGAGGCAGCAGTAGGACCTGGGGCTGCTCTGGGACAACACCAAGGAGAAGGCAGCACTGAGCCCCCAGGCTCCGCTGGGCTGTTTCCCTCCCTGCTTTCCTGCTTGCACCCCATAGCCATGCCCTGGGCAGGAAGCTGCGTGCCAGGAGCACACGGGATCCCTGGGGCAGGGCAGGGAGGTTCTCCTGCAGCCAAGGTGGAACATGAGGGCTTCTCCTTAGCCCAAACCTGCAACCAGAGCTGGGGATCAGCAGTGGGATCCCGGGGTTTGGTTTGGAATGAGTTGGGTTGAAGGGGCCTTAAAGCTCCTCCAGCTCCAGCCCAGGGATGCCTTCCACTGGAGCAGCTTGCTCCAAGCCCCTGTGTCCAACCTGGCCTTGAACACTGCAGGGATGGGGCAGCCACAG
>JASSUY010035345.1:0-28071 GCA_032466535.1 Forpus xanthops
TCTCAACCTGTGGGAGTTGCATTCTTTTGATTCTCCTTCCCATCTCCCCGGGAGTGGGGAGGGAAGAAAGAGGGGGAAGTGAGTGAGAGAGCGGCTGCATGAGTTTGAGACCCTCAAACCACGACAAGTCTGAAGACCAACAATCCTAAATTTTGTGAACAATGACACTGGCTAACAGGGATGGTGAGGCACGGGAACAGGTTGCCTAGAGAAACTGTGTATGTATGACCCATTCCTGTAAGTGTTCAAGGCCAGGTTGGACGGGGCTTTGTGCAGCCTGGTTGTTGAAAGGTGTCCATACCATAGACTGGATGATCTTTAAAGGTCTCTTCCAACCCAAACCATTCTGTGATTCTATGATTATATAATGATGCCATTGTTTGAACAGAGCCTTATGGGTCCCTTTACAAGCTATAAAAACTGCTACTATCATTGAACACTTTAAAAAAAAATGTATTAAAAGCTAAAATGGTTCTATTATAAACTGTTTATAACAGTGTGATATATGTATATGTAAGCAAACAGGTGAAAGAGGTATCAATGACCTTATGTGTAAATGCAAAAAAATTTGATGCTTTGGTTTACTGCAAAGCCTATGAGGATGTGGATTCTAACGCGGGTCTGCATGCAGTAGTTTAAATTAATTCCTGCGCAGAGGAGTAGAATATTACTTCAAGAGAATGCAAAAATACTTCTATAATTTTAGAAAAGCCACAGTTAACCATGCCTTTCATACAGTAGGAATTTATGCCCCTTTTGTATTGATCTGCTTTCTTCATTACTTAACATTTCTAATCTGGGACATCCAAAGCTTTTGCTTATAGTTTAAATAAGGTCATCCATAGCTGTAAAATATGTTTTTACTGCAGTAAGAGACAGCAACAGCTAAGTGCCCATGCACTGTTCTCTTTTGAAGCAGCAGACCTAAACCCAAGTACTGTAAGACTGGGAAGAGGATTTTTTTTTATGATGAACTGAATTATTCCATACATAGATTGTTCTGAAACATTTCAGTTATACTTTGTATGATTTTGGGGGTAGTTCTGAGCTAACCTCATATTTAAATGTTAACTTTCAAAACAGCTCTGTAAATACTTAGGTTTTATGATAAAACTCCTATAAATTAATTCTGGGATTATTCCACCAGTTTTTCTGGCTTGGATACATAGCAAAGGTCAGAAGTAATTTCAAAGTTGAATTAAACTAGGCTAGGTACTTTGGGATACAGAATTACCCTATCAAAGATATATCCACTAAAGAGTTGACATTAACACTTCTGAACTTCATTCTTTAAGAGTCACCTTATTTATAGCAAGATAAATGCACTTTCAGCTGTAATTGCACAGAGCAGCAAAAAAGTTCTTTGAATAGCATAAGTAATCAAAAAAATACCTTATCTGGGAAACCTCAGAGGATCTATTTATTCAGGAAGATAGGAAAATTTAAGAGATGTATACTTACAGCTTGAATTTCAGTATATACAACTGCTGTTTGCACATTTTAGGAGGATTCTTAATTTCTTTTAATTAAATAGAATGTTTAAAACATCAGAAGCTATGTGTTCACAAAGTTTATAGGGCAAATATCATGTCATGATAGAAATATATACGAGAACTTGAAAAGTATATTCAAGAGGAAAATCCAAACAGTTTAATGCTTTTATGTAACTGAAAAAAAGAAAAATGCAAATAGTGACAGAAGTGAAAACTGAGTTAAGCTTTTCAGTGGTCTGTCAGCTCTAACTCCAAGTTAAATTCTAAACTATTTATGGCTTTGGGAGGAGGGTGGTGATGTGTGTATGTTCAACAAATGTTTTGGGTTTTTAAACCATTTACAGAATTCTTTTTTCACTCATTACAAACTATCCTCCTCAGTAACTCTTTTTTAAAAAGTATTTTTAATGGAAATTAACGTATTTACTAAGAAATATTTGCAAAGTGCATCTCTTCAGTAAGATACCTGTCTGTACACTAATGATCTTTTAGGATATAATCCCTTTTTCTAGGAGTTTATACATGCAACTTGCTGTTAAGGCTTTTCATCAAGAAGTCAAATGGGATCTACTCCTCTGTAGGCTTCCTTGGTGAGCACATGTAAGGGAACTCACATCTTACTGCTAGTAGATTTGATGTCGTGTAACCTTTGCAAGTGTTCGTTGAATGTTACCTCTTGACAGATAAAAATTACTTATTCACTATTGACTTATCTTTGAGGGATTATTTACTCTGTCACTATTTAGCCATCTTCGTGCTATGTTGAGACAGCAGTCTCTCCAAATCACCTTGTGGCAGGCAACTGATTCCCTGATACAGAGCTGTAGTTAGAGGCCTGCAGCAGGAATGCACAGGAGAAAAGAGAGAAAGCCAGATGTTGGCATGTTTTTGAGTCTGTGCTTAAGACAGCAATCATTGGTGTGTGTGAAGAGGAGGTTTATACATTTGTAGCTTATTGTTTACTGGGCTGCTCTCCAGGACCTACTATGGGTTTGGGGAGAGAAGGGTAAGTATTCAGTATTTTTTTCTTTCACTGTTTTTGCTCATAGAATTGTGTTATTTTGCCCCACTACAAAAATCTCAAATCAAAAACCGCTGTGATATTACCACTGTGATACTGCCACTGTGTCTGCATCACCTGCTCGTATCAGCTTACCCTTTACTTAAAATATGCCTGTTAGGCCAACCTTGTGTGTGTGTATATATATATATATATATACATATATATGACTTGCAATAAAACCTTGACACAATGCATAAGTTAATGAAAGAAGCATTTTGCTTTTATTCTAGATATTTCAGAATGGTCTCTGAGTAACTTAAGTAGAATCCAAACGTATCTGGCCCCTCTGCCACTGCTTAGATATGTAGAGGGTAAAAGTAGCCTTTGCCTTCTTTCCTTCCACCTATTTTCACTATGCAAAAGACTGGCCTATTATGAAGGTCAAATGAATTCTACAAATAACAATGTCTAGAGTTCAGTTTGGGATCAGGGAGCCACAGACTTTGTTTCTTGTTCGGCAACTCACCTTAAACTTGTATCTTAGAGTGCTTAGACATGCTTCTTCACACCATTACAAAGGCTAAGAAATTTGCAAGGTCCTTGCTTAGTGTGCAAAGCTGTGAAGATAAATTAAGGTTACAGAGTCTGGACTTGATAAGCCTTTTGGAGAAGGAGAGTAATAGCTAAGGTGAACTGTTCTGTGGTGGTAACCTGCCTAGGTGGCTTCCAAACAAATGAAGTGCTCTGTGAACTGAGCTGCAAAGTATTGTGGAAGTGCAAGCCCTGATTTTTTGAAGTAGCTGCTTTTGAATGTGGAACTGAGCAACCTAAATAATTCAGTAGAGGTATCACCTAAGGACTATAGAGAAAATAATAATTATCAGGAATTCCCATAGATAAGGCAGACAGACATCTGCATTCTTTGTGGTGCTGATAGTGAGAGTTTGAGGATTAGGGGTTTATGTATGTAAGTTAGTGTGCCAAGGTGGAGAATTACTAAAATTCAGATAATGCTGGAGAAATTAGTGTTTCCAAAACGCTGCCTCTCCTGAGTGGTGGCTCTCATAGAAGGGAAGGAAAGAATGAAGAAAGACTAAGAAATGCTGCAAAATGCTTTTTAATGCTCCTGTCTTTGGATGCATCTGCTGTGATTTTTTCCTCCCATGAGGAAAAAGGTGCAACTCGAGGCTGGGGAGGATTACTGTGAGGGTTGAATGCATAGGTTAAATTACACTCTGGAACTAAAGGTGATAAAATCCTCAGAGCTATAAGAAGATGTAATTAGATCTGAAGTACAGCTAGACACATTTTACCCACTCCCCTCTACTGTCAAACCCTTACATAGGGAGGGCCCCTGGTGCCAGTAACCAGAATGTCACAGTTCAGAGCTGGTGAGCCTCTCAGAGGCCACTGGGATTTCTTAGATGCTTTTTAGGATCACTGAACATGATTTTACTTCAAGATGAGAAAGTCCTATATAACAATTTTACAAGTCCAAAGTTCAACTGGGAACTGTGCACACGAAGCAGCGCAGGTACTGAATTCTTCATTGATACTGTATTAGCATTTCATGAGGAGAGATTAGGATCAGCCCTTCTTTGCTTAAATGATTTGTCTGGTACTGCCAACTGGCAGTAAGTAGTTCCTTCCAGCCAGGAAACTGTACCAAACAAGACACTTGTGTTACAAAGCCTACAATTAATGCACACATTGTGGGGAAGGTACCCTTCAGAAAAACAGTTACTGTCACCAGTGCCAAAACTGAACCTAGTGATTTCATTTGTCCTGGTGTCTCTGTAGTAGACCTTCATCAGATCTTAATTTGGTTGCAGCCAGATGTGTTGATCAGTGGAGTTCAGAGGGATTCAAATTATATTGCCATATATTTTGGTCTAGAATATATGGCAGTCATGTACTGAAAAACTGTTTATTTCTTTCTATGTCTTGTCTGTCCCTCCCAGTGCTGTATTACAGCTCTTTCTCCCGTTTCACTGACCTCAGTATTTTACCTGCAATGGTCTTCCACTGAGTTTTAACTAGATCTCAATGCCTAAGGTTGTGAAAAAGAGAACATTAGGACCTATTTAACCACAGCATGTTGATATTTAATTATTGCAGGCTCAAACTACTTAGAAAGTTTTCTGTTTTCTCATCTTTTTTTCCCTTTGTAGCCAGATGAAGTTTAATAAACCAGAAGTAAAATACAGTTTTAAAATGTGCAGAATAACTAAAGAAGCAGCACTATAGTAACTAGAAATGAAGAAATAATTTAAAGGAGCATGACCCAGAGGTCAAGGGAGGTTGTCCTGCTCCTCTGCTCTAGTGAGACCTCACTTGGAGTATTGTGTGCAGTTCTGGTGTCCTCAACATAAAAAGGACATGGAACTGTTGGAACAAGTTCATTGGAAGGCCACGAGGATGATCAGGGGACTGGAGCACCTCTTGTGTGAATATAGGATGAGAGAGTTGGGCTATTCAGCCTGGAAACCTCAAAGCAACCTTCTAAGATCTGAAGGGGGCCTATAGGGATGCTGGGGAGGGACTCTTCATGAGGGACTGCACTGATAGGACAAGGGGTAATGGGCTCAAACTTAAACAGGAGAAGTTTAGATTTATTCCTCAGATCCAGTTCTTTGCTGTAAGGGTGGGGAGGCACTGGAATGGGTTGCCCAGGGAGGTTGTGAATGCTCCATCCCTGGCAGTGTTCAAGGTCAGGTTGGACATAGCCTTGGGTAGCATGGTTTAGTGGGGAGGTGTCCCTGTCGGTGGCGGAACTAAGGAACTAAGGGGGGTGGATCTTAAGGTCCTTTCCAACCCTAACTATTCTATGATTCTGTGGGATAGACAAGAAATTCTACAAACATAAATGTTATTAATCTACCATTTTAAATTATTGCCTGTCAAAACTTTTGATGGTATTTTCTGGTTTGGTTTTCTTTTTTTTCATGTTTGCTGTCACAGTAGTTTATCTCTAAGAATTTGCTTCAAACTGATAAAGTATTTTTAATGGCAGTATATTTTTTGTCCACATGGACTGTGTGAAATACCAGTGAGTCTACCTTATGACAGTTACTTTCCTGGTCTAAATGATTGTATATTTTAAGCCTCAAGGATTTTGTATTGAGATTCCCACGAAGTAAAATTATTGGCTCCATTAAATGAAGATATTTTTTTCTGTTCACTACACTGAAGACAGTATTTGTCAGACAAATCCTCTGAAATAATGTTAAACTCCATATTTGCAGAGAATCCTCCCTCCCTATTTCCTTTCCCCCTGACCCGGAGCTTACTGGATGCAGTGAAAAGATGAGTGGGGCTTCTTGTTGATAGAAAACATTGCAGTGTTGCTTAGTGCATGAAGCTTTTCAGTTTCTTCTTGTCCTCTGCTATACTAATGTTTCAGGATTCTGTGTTGTATTAAACTTTCTTTTTGTTTCAGTCCTATGGTAATTCCTTGGCAATGAGTGGTGTACTTTTTATTAGAATCTGAACATATTTATATCTATTTGATTATTGCTTTGCATTGAGTTACAAGCGAGAATAAATCTAGCATTGGTTTGAAAAAACATTCCAGAGCAACTAGCTTCTTTCAGTAATATCAGTACTGAGAAAAATTGTATAATAGTTACTAAATAACTGTAAACACATAACCAATATTGCTGTTGTAAGTTGCTCTTAGGGGAATGACTCTTTCCTAACTTTGAGGAAACCACACACTGCAATGTCACCCCACCTCTTTATATCTAATCTGACTTTATCAAGGTAGGGGAACAGTTCCTCACATTCCAGTGTGTGTTCAGTTTCTGTTTAAGGGCAATTTCATTTATCTATTTAATGTATTTTGTGGGAAAGGGAAAGTTGGACAGCAGATACGTCTTCACAGGGTATTGCTGTGCTTGTGGGAGAAATACCATAGCTTTATGATGACAGCTGTTGACAAACTATTCCACACCTGTTAATTACAACTATTACAAGAGGAATATGTATAATATAATACAGTAGAGAGGAATTTGGGTGTTTGCTGCCATGAGGACAATACAGATGTATTGCTCTGTGCAAACCTTTGTGATTTGCCTCAGATCTTCAAGGATGTGATTGTTCCTGGGCCTGTTCCACTGCCCTGAAGCTGATGGATGAGAAACTGAGCTGGCCCATTCAGTTGCTGGTTGTGGGCTTTAGTTTCTCCATCAGCTGGTGCAGCTGCCACTGCCCACCTCCTAATTCAGTGTGCCTGTCACTCTGGCTCCAAAGGGACCAAAAGGAAGAAACATGACTTGGCACAATATTGGTGTGTTATCATCTACCGACACTGGCTAAGCAATTTGACTTCTCTGCTGTGGAATCAGTCCTCAAGGACAGTTTTAAACCATGCCCAAATTAGCCTTATATGGAGAATGAATATGTGGTTATGGGTTTTTAAGTATGCTTTATGAAACCTAACTTATTTTCTAATTATTTATAAATTACATTCTTCTTTCTCAACAAGTAAACTAGGCATTTTTTCCTCTACATAACTTAAATATTTGGAAAACTCAAGACATTCATTCTGCAGAATCTTGAGCCTTAACCTCTTTTGTCAGAGAGATGCATTAAACAAAAGTGTATTCTGCCTACAGCAAAAGAAATCAGACTTGAGTCTTTAATTCTGAAAGCATCTGATAGTATCTGCATTGTAAACCTGGTAGGTTCATAGTTAGCAGATTGCATTGTCTTAATCATAAGGCTGGCTTTATGTAGCGGTTTAATGTACCTCAGCAAATGCACCTTAAGTTGTACTGCAAAAAGAATGATTTCTGTCATGGCTAGCAGAAAATCTAAAAAGCTAGGTATATAAGAAGAGAGGTGACAGAAAACTAGGCAAAAAAACCTACTAGAAAGTTGGTTCCTTGGAGGAGAATAGTTGTTATATATATATGACTATTTATTTAAAAGGGTATTAAAGGGACTTTGAGAAGTCATCTGGCTCATCTCCTCCCTGTTAGGATTGTTTTATCTAATGTAATCTGTTGCAGATGTGACTTTTCTTTTTCCTTTGCGTCACTTTCTCCTTAATAATTTTGATGATGAGTCTACAAACTTAGGCAAATCAATTCCAATTCCTCACTGACTGTATCATGGTGCTTGCTAATAGAAATATTGTCTGAAACTTACTTGCTGACATTATTCCATTTGCATCCATGAAAAGTAAAGATGTTTTCTTACTCTTCACAATAGCCTTTTATGCATTTGAATGCTATTAATATCATTCCTCTGATCTTTGCTTCTTAGTATCAAAGATCTCTTATTTCTGCAGTCTTGCCAATTGAGTTATCATTTCTGTGTACATAACTGTTCTAGTTTTCCTTCCTTGCCTCCCCTCTGGAAATCTTCATGGCTTTTCTGAAGTGTGATGTCCAGAACTGGTTCATGAGCTACCACTTTCCATTCTGTATTTGTGTAGCCTTGTTTTCAAGTCTCCAAAACCAGAACCTTGATTGTGCCCAGCACAGTTTGTTGGGCATAGATCTGATAGGGGTCTTTTTTTTGAGAGTTGCACTTAAGTTGGGTTACCTTCTTTTGTTTTTTTTTTTGTCATATTTCCAGGTGCTGAGGAGTCCCTTGTCCTACAGTGGGACATGTTGAGATAGATGAGTTACTGTGACAACCATTATGAGAAACATCAATGCACATAGAAACAATATAAAATTTGTGGGGTGTGTGTGTGGAAGCTGACTTAACAAGAAGCTGCCACTGAAGTACAGAGCTTGAGGCTTCCTTTTAAAGGAATAAATATTCCTTGAGGCAGTTTATTATTAAAAATAAGAGCTACACATTTGAGATGCCAGACAGCTTTGCTTATTTAAGTGCCATCTGATCTAAACTGCAAACTTAATTTATCCAAACTTGATACAATTTCCATCTCTTAATTTTTAATTAATTAGTAATTAGTTAAGTGGGTAGGGTGTGTTCCCTGTGGGTTTTGACTTGTTACTGTGTAGGGTACATTATCATGCTTTTCTTCTAAAGTCTGGTAGCTTCAACAGGTTTTTGGACCTGAATACAGGAAGCCAGTTAAGTATTTGCTGAACTTCTACAGTGTTTGTTTAAAGCTGTCCTCTCTTAATCAGAGGCCTAATTACAAAAATGGTATGAGCTCATACCTGTATGAGAGCTTAGTCCTGACTGTTGACGATTAAGTAGATTACATTTAAGCATACATGCAGCTGTAGGTAAGTGGAAGACATTACTCCACATGATACTCAAAATCCTCTGGGCTTTTGGAGAATGAAGCTGCCTTCATTCAGTCACAAGAGAGAAGCTTAATGCACAGGTTCTGTGTGTATGCCTGTGCCATTTGGATGGAGAATCACTGTGGTGTTCGTACCCTTTGACTGCGTGGTAGACCTACAAGCTGGTGTTCTTCACCATTGAAGGCTTTACCTTAGGCTGACTGGTGGTAAAATGCTGTTTCAGATTTCTGCTAAATTAATGCTCCTAAAAATTTCTCTCCCGTTTTTCTTGTTCATGTGTTAACATCATTACTCTTATTTCTTGCCATGTTGTGTGCATGAAGAGCTTACGCTTTTGCCTAACGAGGGCAAAAGTCTATGTAAATTCAGTAGCCAGAGCAAGAGACCAACTTTTATTACAGTTCTGGGGCTCTATTCTGAAAGGGAGGTTGGACAAATATTTGCACTCAAATTGTTAGAACTTATGATGGATTTTTTTTTTTTTTTTTTTTTCAGATTGATTCTGTCTCCAGCACTTTTAGCTCATCTGTTACCTGGAAAGAGAACAGAAAACTATTTCTTCCAGTGTCTTTTACTATACCATGTTACTTGTTTGTTGGCTTGCTCTTAAATTGAGGTTTACTTAATTTTACAATGCACTAATGGCACAGATATATAGCATCTTCACACAAAGCAAGAAGAGCCACCTTGCCACCAGTGCTAGGTTCTGCATCAGGTGTGGAGGACCCCACAAGGGTAGGTGTCAGGAAAGGGAGGGTGAGGGGGCTATATGACTAATAGATAAAGAAGGCATCAGTGCTTCATACATCACATACGTTATTCCTGTGCAGTTTAACCAGTGGTTGTGTTTAATCACTTGAAATCCCAAAGACTTGGTGGAAGAAACCTTTGCACTTACAAGGCAAGACTCTCAAAAGTCAGACAGTAGGATGCAGCAGTTAGAGTACATGCTTCTTTTTCCATGTTTAATATTTAGTTTTGCACTGCAGTTGCAGAGCACATTTTCAAGATAAGATAAAAGTTCCTCTTTTTAAGTACCCGATATCCATTGAGGACTTAAGATAAATGGTGCATACCTCTTTCGGATATGTAGACATAAGTAAGAGCTGTAATGTTTAAGACCCTTCAGCAATCAAGTCTTTGTGTATTTAGAGCAAAATATAGTTCTGGCAGAGAGCTGTTTGCCTCAACAGATGTGCCTGGTGCCTGTTTGAATACTCCACATCTCTCACCTGGCTTCCAGTGGCCCCTGTGGAGGAGTATGCATGTTCAAAAGAGTGTATCTCTTATGTGCCAGCTAGTACAAACATCTTGGATGCCCTTGGGCATCATCATGTTCTATTATTATTTTATTTCCTCTCACCACTGTGGCACAGACTGTAGTCCTAACACCAAGCCATTTAGATTCAAGGACCATGCGTCTCATACAGGGAGCAAAAGCATGCAAGTCTGTCAGTCAGCACCACCTTTATCAGCCACACCTTTCCAGTTCCATTAGCCTCCTCCACCCTGAAACAGGTAAGTTGGGTGACAGCGTTCCCAGGCCCCAGTTTGGAAGGAGTATCAGGGTGCGGCTTCACAGTTGGAGGCAGCCTGCCTGTAGGCTGGCACGGGGGCGCCGGCCGCACTACTGATCCTGCAGCTGGAAAGCTGGCCGGCAAAACAGAAAGAGTACCTTTTGGCTGGATCAGCAGGCTTGTCTTGCTGACCGTGTGGCTGCTTGGTTGTTATACTGGCACAGAGGGACCAAAGAGTGTGTGTGCAGTGGTGTGTGTGCACATGCTTGTGTGCTGGGTCGGGGAAAGGTGGTGCTAGTGGGGGCCAGGAACAGAGGGACCATTGCTCATAGTTTAAGTGAATCAAACTGCACCCTGAACTGGGTGACAGCATGAGATGATTTAAGCTTATCTCAGAGGAGCATGGCTTGAAATTAGAAATACATCCAGCTGACAATTAATTGCTGTTATTTCTCAAGGTCAGATACAGGGTTTTCTCTATGCCATTAGTTTACCTGAAAGCCTAGTTGAACTGTTCTATATTGAGTATATATACCTGAAATATACATTTCAACACAAGTCCTGCAATATAATCAGAAATGTAAAATAGAGTGAAAAAGGCATAGGTTTTAATTCTTTTGGTCTGTGGTTATTTTCCTTTGGATTAAAAAAAACAAACAAATGGCCTTCTTAATGTGTTGTGGAGAATGATAAAATTCAATACCTTAGCTCCATATCACAAAGCCTAATCACAGAAAAATAATGTTGGCTATAGTATTATAATTCCCATTATGTCCAGCGATTTTGTGTTTGTTCCATATTTCATACCCCAGCTTTAATAGAAAGAATGGGTAATGCCTCTGTGCTTTCTGCTTTCCCACTAGCCTTTTCTACAGTTTTTAGTGCTGTTTGGGGTTTTTTTCTTGGTTTTTTTTTTTTTTTTTTCCCAATATGGGGCGAATCTGAGTCAGATTATTTCCAGTTCATGTGAGTACTGAAACTCTGAGATTATGTTCACAAATGGGGAAGATCTTGGTGTGAAGCTGGTTACAAGAAAGATAAGTAATGTGTCCCATTGGCTAAATTTTGGATGACTGGTAGTAATCCAGATGCTGTTCATCTTCCACTCAGTGGTGTGGGTTGGGTGCATGTGAAACACACATGACAAAGCAGGACAGTTATGCAGCTGCTGAGTGGCTCCTGGGCTTTGTCTGCCTTCTGTGTGCATGGCAGCAGACAGCATTACCACCTTCCCAGTCATACATCTCGGCACCCTACAGAGGCGCACCTCTGTATAGATGTGTAAGCACTGTTGCAGTCCAAAATGAAACTGGAGGCCTTGTAGGTGTGGGAACAGTTTTCTGGATTGCTCACACTGATTCAAGTGACATGTATGTCCCTGTCACCTATTTCTAAAGTGTCTCTAAATCTCATCTCTGGTTTCTGTTAGATGCTTTGCTATGGATTTGGCAAGCAGCTTTAAATATTTTTTGAGAGGGGTGGAGAACAGTCACAGAGAGGATCATAGAGAGGATCACATTTAAACTGTGCTATCTACATGAGCTCTTCGTCTTCTGTACAGTTATGCTGTAAATCCACTCGGTAGCTTGCCTTCTTAGATCTGTTTCTATTAATTCAGATGCTCCTCTCTTGCTTCCTTTCCTTGTTAAAGTCTGCAGTATCATTGTGTATTCTTTTTAAACCATACAGTTTAATGATTTAATTCTCACTCCTTTTTTTCTTTTTAGCTAAGCTTAAGAGTTCTCCCTTTCAGCCTCAGAACAAACATGTAGCTGCAAAACTGTGCTTTTGCTCTGATGTAGCCTTTTATGTCATTTATGTGGTAAAACAGGAGTTGGATTTTGAGAGCAGGAAGAAAGAAACACACAAATGTGCCCTGTGTTTTTAATGAGCAGAGTTTCAGCAAGTGGCAATTAGTATTCCTCACTCTTTGTGCTAATTAGCAGCTTCTTAGGGTCCTCTAAAAAAAATGGGTTTTGCCAAGTTAACAGATTTTTCAACAGGTGAGCTACTTTTAGCTTTATCTTTCTTTGCTGGTGCATATTTTGTAGTGATTTTCCTGATTGCTATTCTATGACACTCTGACATTACCCGTGTTCTTATGCTGCCCAAATCACTGGTCTGACTTTATGGAGTTTCTCTTCAGTTTTGTGCTGGAGAAAAATTATGGAAGCTGAAATAAACACTCAAAGCAAAAGCTGTTGTTCTGAAACTAAGGGAAGAGAGGACGCACAGTCTTGTTTTGCTAAGTAAAATTCTTTTCTGAGCCTCCTTTCAAAATCCAAGCATGCAAAACTCCCATGGAGCTGTGGATATCCTTGACCCATAGAAGACCATTGTGCTTCATGAATTCTAGTAGCTGGCCTCAAGGGTTCAAAGTTGAAACTTTTGTTTTGTCTCTCTACACAGTGGGAATGAATGCTTTCAGAAGTCTCGATCAAAGCAAGCAACTGAGGTTACAAGGCTAGCAATGATCCTGAAATTGCCTACAGAAGGGGAGCTCTAATTAATGATTGCCTCTATAAGCTTCCTCCATTCTTCTTCTGTTGTAGGAAAGATCTTCCCTGCCATTATTAAGAAAAGTGTGATATCATTTCACTCCACTGTGCACCTGTATGATGTGTGAATCTTTATTACATTCCTTTCTGAGTACTAAAACTGGATCTGACCACCTGACTCAGAAAGCTGAAATTTCAAATCCCCAGTTGGTTCATCTGTTTATTATGCATCACTCCATTTCCCATGTCATGTGTTTGACTGACAACTCAGCTCTGAGACTGTCTTCAGCTTCACAGTTTCAATCAATGTCAAAACTCTCCTTCCAGATAGTTACTTGTTACTTGTAACTCCTGTTACTAGCTTTGCCTCTGATTTACTAGTCCAGTAGCACACTACCGAATCTCCTTTCATTCTGTGAAGGGACTCTGAAGGAAACCACTTGTGTGTGTTTTTAATTACATGTTTGTTCAGACCTCTTAGGATGTCAGGAGCTGTGAACAGTAAATGCCAAGTGATTGCCAGGAGGAAAGCTGCAGACTGCAGTGCTTCATAGACAGAACCCTTCTGTGTAACTGCCACTGCTTTGCCATGCACATACCAACGATATCTGATTTTGATTATAGGCTCTCCTCTGATGATAGTGCTGTTTCGGGTTCTCCTGGAGACAAAGTCTTGGTCAAGTGAAAAACATAAGCAGTGATGTAGTCAAGGACAGACTTCCCCCGGATTCCAGTCTATTGACTCTTCTTTCTTTCTCATTTGAAGTGAACTGAAAGTGTAACAGTCCTCCTTTAAATGAGCATAACTTGCTGCATTATGTTAGTCTAGACAAAGGAAATCAAATTAGTTAGCAGAAAGACTGCAAATGTACTGTGTAGGAGGACCTGTCATTAGAGTACCTCATCCAGGCTCCTGTGGCTTGGTGTGTGTTCAGAATGATAGCTCTGGTCTTCCTCTCAGCAGAAGTGAAATAGAATAATACTAGGCTTCAATTAGAGACAGAACTATAATTCAGTCATGGGCGAGGAGAGGGGGAGGCAAGTAGAAAGACGGCTGCTCTACAAAGCCTAAGTCATAAAATGTAAAATCCCAGTTTATGCATGGCAACAGATCCTTCTATGATTGAATTACAGCCTTCATATTCAATAATGGGCCAAGTCTGTAAACCAGAATACAGACAGAATAAATATTTACATTCTTTGGGCAATGACGGAGGGAAAAATCACTGAGCAGAGCATGAATCAAAGCCACAAGAACATAGATGTGGGACAGCCACGTGTTGCCATCAGTGTGAAGAGGGAGGGATGGAGTAAGTTTCCAGTACTTGGATGTGAAATTTCCTGTTGTACAGGTCATCCTGTAGCATTTCACTTAAAATTCATCTTGTTGTGACGCACACTGCCGATAATGGTGGGTAAACTGTAGCTTGACCATTCATTCTGTGTGCTATACATTTTCCAGTACATCTAGAAAATGATATTGCAATGTTAAGGTATTTAGCATTTTATGCTGATAGTGCATATCTAAGTATAATTTTATTTGTATTCCTGACTTTATAACACCTCATAAGTTCTGTACTTTTGACAGTTGTTAAGCTGCTCGGGTTTATTTTGGTCCAGCTGACAGCTATGACAGTCATAAACATTACTGTCAATTTGAAAATACCAGTAGACATGTAGTTAAATAAATAATAATTCTTTTTTTTTATCTTACAAAAAAAAAAGCTTGAAAATAAGGGGCAGAGTAGTTCCAGACTGAGGAGCTTGCATCAAGACTTCAACTGATGCTTGTACTAGGGTAGCCAAGAAACCATATAACTCTGAAGGTTTTGAACTCCAGACTTCATATTTGTTTACAAGTTTGCATATGCACATATACAACCAACCATCAGAGCATGTGATTTCTATGCTTCTCAGCCCCCACAGGTTTGAATTGCATTTCATTTGCATATCTGAATTTTCTCAGAACGCTAATGAGCAGGCTTTCTTTCAGAGCAAAGCCCACAGCTGAGCTAAACATACGAAACAAAAGTAATTAATCAGGGATTCAGACAGGCCGTTAGTCAATCCTCTAAAAGTCACTGCAGAAGTAAGGCAAGAAAAAGCTTGGTGTTCTTAGGGAAACAAGAAAACATCTTGTAACTCTCCAAGCAAGTTTGTGAACAAAGGGAGATACAGAATATTACAGGATCAGTCTAGGGGTAATATGCCTGGTGTGCAGCAGTGACTTGTTCTTGCCTTACTTCCAGCTACACATAGTGCAAATAATTGTTTTAACTGTTGGGCCAGTTTACAACCTGATCAAGAGAATGCTTTAAAAACTTTGAGGTGACCCACTGTTGTTTCAAGGTGTCTTGGTATTACACATGAACATTAGAGCTCGCGAATTCTGATTTTCTATGGAGGTATTTGGTGAACCAGTCCATCACAGTAACCCTAAACATCATCTGTACTATTCGTGCCTCCTTGTGGTACCAAACTTGGGATATCCTTGACTTGTGGTCCCCACTTTCCCCTTCCCTGAAATATTTTTCATGCCTTCCTGCGGCATGAAAACACACTTAGCATAATGCAATAGGAGCTTCAAAACTGCCTTGATGTCCAACTTCTTTGAAATCTGGTCAGTGGATTAAAAAAACGTAGCTGTGAAGAACTGTCAGATACGTAATTGGATATTGCTTGTTAACCAAAGAGAAAGCAAAAAAGGATGAGAAGGTTCCCTATATTTGGCTTCATTGAGGAGAAAGATGCTTTTCTGTGAAACAAATAGTTCTGGTAAAGCAGTTATATGTTTGTCTGGCTAACAGTCTGAATGGGCTTAATACTGGTTTCATTTGCTCCTCAGTGCAGGTCTTCTGCACCCTGTCCCCAGAACTCTCCTGAGTGTTAGGAAGTCTGATACTTTGTCAAACAAATTTAAGCAGACATAAATGTAAATTAAAAATTCTTCAAGCAATAAATCTATTCCATTTTTAGGAAAACTCTATGAAAATACAGCTGCGATAGTTCTTGCAAGAGACATATTGGAAAATAGTGGAATACATAGCTGACATTTTTTGTGTATGGGAATTTGCAATTTGCATACTACCTAATAGAAAGACTAGCCTGTAGGATATTGAGATAAGAGCAATTCTTATTTGAACCGTCTGTTTCAGCCCTATAAATAGGATATTGGCTTACAAACAATGCAAATATGAACTCTAGACCATTAATAAGATTTTAGATGTTTCAGATAGGAATATGGCTACTTTAAGAGTCAGAATGTAGTATTTGAGGATAGCATCTCGAATAGAGAGCTTGAAAGGATACAAGAGTGAACTTTGCAGAATACCTGGAAAATTGAAATGTTACTTCTCTGTTGATTAATCTAGTGTTTCTCATATATAAGACTATATGCCACCTATTGATTTTTAGAAGTAAAAGCATTTTTCTAGCCATTAAGAGAAACAAGCAAAAATTCTTTTGAGCACTTCTATGATGCTTTAATATACAGGCCTTAATTTTCTTCTAGAACAGAGCTCATCCATATACTCTCTTCTGGGAGTGGTGCAAGTACAATGATGCATGTATGTTAAAGGCTAATGTCTTTTATGGTGAGCTAGAAAAGAAGCTATGTGCTCTGGAAATAGTGCATTGTTTGAGACTACAGGGCAATGAAGTTCTTAACTCCATTTCTCTTCTATCAAAACTCAGAAAAACTGGATTGGAAAATTTCATACAGAACTATTTTTGTATACAAAGTATAATGTTTTTAAAGAAAAGCTTGCCTAAGGGTAACAAATCTGATTGATCAGCAAAAAGAAGAACATTGGTGCCATGCAGTGCAATTGAAAGACATGGAAATGGTCCATTCTCATTTAATTTCTGACCTCCAATAACTCACTTCCCCTTTGTGCTCAGTGCTGGTCCCACCATATGTTGCTCACCAAGTTAGCCTACAAACATTTGAAGTTGTGTTGCTTAGTCAGGCACTAGTCTTGGATAGGATTTCTATGTTCTGTTGTCATGCAAACAACAAAAGTATAATGGAGACTACTCATTGCAAAATAGCCTTTTGTAGTATCGATTCTCCAGTGAGGAAGAAATGAAATGAGCTATTGTATTTAAACGCTGAACTTTCTGCATTCTTGTATTGACTGTCCTCCTTTCCAACAGACTGAGGGATGGTAACAAATAAAGACATTTGCTCAGGCCACCGCTTCCCTTCTGATTTAGTTTTTAGTTTCCCAAGGGCAGAAGTCTGCTGTTTTCTCCTGAATGAAATGCTGCCAAATAGGATTGTACCCGCTGCCTTCTGCACAGGAGGATAAAGTTAAATGTAGGCTATTACTGCTTGCTGGACAATATGGTTCATGTGCAAACAGATCTGAGTTGCATATTTGGGGCACTTTATCCAATGCTGAGGAGCCCTGAGAAGGAGGATGTGTCCTGGCTCACTCTTGCAAAGAGACATTTTTTAGGTTCAGAGAAGAGCTAACTGTCAGTCTCTTCCAGAAAGCTGCTCTCCGTGTTTCTTCCCCCACCCCCTGACTGTAACATTCTCCAAAATCAGGTTGGGAGAAAGAAAATCAACCTCATGGACAGCAAGTAGAAATCTGTTTTTATTTTGTGGGTTTTTCCCTCCTTCCACTCCCCCTTTTTCCCTGGTGTTGCATGTGCTGCCAGTTCTGATGACTACCCAGACACTTCTGAGTAGGACATCTCACTCTGCTTGGGACAGTTCACATGTGCTCACCAGGCAGACATTTGTCTGTGGTTGGCTCTAAAACCACAAGTTCCTGATGCTGAAATTGCGACAGAAATTAGGAGTTTTAATCATAACAATATTCCCAAAAGCCTTTGTCCAGTTACCTGTTACAGTATTCAATTGAAGTTCTTTATGTTCACGTTCTCCTAAAAATGGCATTGCTACATTACTAGAGCTACTGTAGGATGACTTAGTTTTTACATTTCTTGCAGATTTTTTCCTCCTCTTTATTTTACTTTTCCTGTGTTAAAATGACAAATGCTGACAGAGTTGTTGAATTGAATTTTTGCTACTGATGAACACATAGCAGTGAAGTTGATATTGTCTTGCTTCACTGTACTGCCTGGCTAACATTCAGCCTTTAAAAAAAAAAAAAAACAAACCAAATTTGGAGCATGGTTTCCTTCACTATTTTCTTCTAGCCGAGTATAGCATTTAATATATGCATATGTGGTTTTTTTGAGAAGCAATGGTATTTATTTAATGATATTTAATGGATATAAGTGTTAGTGAATGTATCTCAAAGAAAAATTCCATGGCTAGCTTCACCAGTTCCCTCCCTCTCAACCCCTCTCTAGTCTTCTGGAACTCTAGTTCATATCTTGGATGTAATAGATAAAACCTGATATCTCAGCTAGTGAACTCTTCAGTGGTTCTTACAATCTCCTTGTCCTGGCTTTAAAAAATGAAAAACTTCTCTCAGTTCCTCCGATACTAATACTACTTAAAAAAATAAAGTGAAGCACAGGTTTGGAAGGTATGCTAGGTAAGAACGATTCAGCCTCTGGAGAGTCTAATATAATAGATCAGTAATACAATATTTAAATTGATATATTTCCTGGCAGGATGTTAGTGCAAAGAGGAGCAGTGGAGTAATGTGACCTTTTAACTCTGATGAAGTGAGTAGCTGCATTCAAACCTGTTTCAAATGAGCTTGTCCGAAGTTCCTGAAAGGAGGAATGGTTCAGTAGTTACAAACATGAGTTTCTGAAGTCAGTAAAGGTAGATAAGGAAGACAGAGGGCAAAATGAAGGAAAGCCGCAACACTTGAGCTGGTTAGTTTCAGTGCCAATGATGAGTTTCCTTTTTAATTGCTTCTGTCCGAAAAATAACGTATCTGTCTGACACATTGCATATAAGTGAATACAACAGGAGTAATTAGTCAAGTCATTGATTTCTCTTACATTTTTGTGCATGGACCAGGAATTCTTCTAAACACCCAACTTTTTTCAGGGAAATTTAAGATAAAGCTCTTGATTGCAAAAAAAAACTGTAGTGAGAACTGAAATTAGTATGAAGCAACATCCTCTGAATTGCTTACATCTAGGTTTATCTTTCCATAAACTGTTGCTACAAGTGTCTTTGTTCTATGTACTTTGGTTTTGTCAGTGATGTACTCTATTTTTCAATAAAGTTCAGTGTCTTCAGGAACTGTGTTGACAAGGAGAACTTCAGGATGCAGAAATGCTTCTTTTCCTGAAGAGTGTGGACTGAGTGAAACCTAACCCCACTTTCCCATTTCGAAATCAGAACAAGAGCCTGGATAGGACAGTGGGGCTCCTGAGGTATCCAGCCTGCAAGCATACCTTTCGTGTCTCCTTCAAAGCTTTGTGATGTTCCCTGTGGACATACTTAAGCCTCTATGAGAGAAGGGTTTTGGAGCAAGGGAGAGGGAAGGGTGGGTCTCCTTGTTGGGAGGGAGAGGGAAGAATGGAGAGGAGGAAGGATCTCCATCCAAGCCAGCCAGTGAGGGTACAAGGAGTTTATTAAGTCTGAAAGAAATATTTTCTCCCTCTACCACCAACTGCTAGGGCTGTGGTGCAATGAAATAGCTTTCTCTCAGATCACTATAGAAGGTTCTTAGAGGGCAAGAATGGAAAAACTTCTGCTTGTAATGTCATTAATTACTGTTTTTTAAGCAATTATTCCCTTTGGTGTTGCTTGCAGTGGTTTTAAAAAGTGATTTTTAGTCTTCCTAGTACATGGTAACTCTTCATTACTGCTAAAATGCAGAGATTTTGTATCCGAATATCTGACTAACACATTCTAGCTGCAGTACTTGGTTTTCTGAGTTTTTTTAAGTCTAGTTCCACCCTGCCTCCTACGTGTTTTGTTGTTGCTGCTGGCCTCAGTCTTGGCAATTTAATAATGAGAATCTATTAATGATGGAATGATTTACTAAGAGGCCTGTGGCTCCACGAGAAGAAAGATACAGTACAATGTTCAGTTATTGCTGATGTTGAGACACTGGAGAAATAGTTTCCAAACTATACTTAAAAAGGAGAAGTTAGCACCAAACACCTCCCTTGCGCAAAGATGCCTGATTTGTGTAGTCTTTATATGAACACTGTACCATTACAATCATGCCTAGCCATTAATAAATTAAATAAATAGCATTTCTGGCTTCCTGGTAGGGAATCTGATATTTCCTGGCTTCCCACATCTGCTGCTAAAGCCAAGTTTTAGTTCTTTGAAAAGTTACTGCCTGGCTTGTCTTCAAGGAACACTTCTTGTGTCCCATCTTAAATGCTGAGAACTAACCATGTACACCATGTTCTTACGTTAATATACATAGGGCTGGTTTATACAGATTGTTATTTGACTTGTGAAAGTGGAGAGTAGAGAAGATTTTGTTAGCAGGGATTCTCACAATCAGCTGAATAGCTGATCCCAAAGGAGTGCTCTCGTGTCTGAATTTTGCAGGATGGAAGCTGGAAAAAAGTGATGAGCATGGTTGAATGTGTCCCTGTATGTGCCATGCCACAGAACTGTACCCGATTTAATCTAATTTATGTCTGCCTTTTACTGATAGTTGCAGAGAAACCATCTTCTAAGGCAAACTCTTCAGCTCAATTTTCAAAAAGTGAAGCATCTCTGAATTTGACTGTCATCTTCCCAGTCTTGACTCTTATGGTGCATTAGATAGGTTTATGGGCATAGGACAGGTTAATAGTACTAAATCTTCTTCCACATGTATTTACAGGGTGATCCCATCCTGTGACTAAGCAGGTAAGCCTTCAAGTTCCCTGCTAAGGTTTTGGGGGTTTTCGTATACGGTTGACTGTGGCTTTTTTTCTGAACCTTTCCCAGGCAGGCCTGGTGAAGAGGAGATGATTGTGCCCTACAAGTAACAGAGCTGGATGCTTCCAGGGATGCTGATAATGCAGAGTGTTTTATAAAACAAACAAATGGGTCTCATACCTGCTGATTGCCAGAGCAGCTAACATAAAATATCTTCCAGTTACATCCCTTTCTGTTTCTGTCCACCCGCAACCCTGAAATAGTCTGATCTTCCTAGGAAGAAACTACATCTTGAGCTGAGAAACTGGGCATGCCTTTCAAAACCAGAGGAAACAGTGGAGCAGTCTCTCATCACAGGTGAGCTCTGCTGTTACCTTGTGACCTTTTAGACCATAGCACCAACTTGTGCACTGGGGGGCTTCTCCAGGAATGATGCACGTGAATTCTGAGGTCAAATCCAATGCTCCAGTTCCCAGAGGAGTGTCCTAACCACAAAACTATAGGCTATTTTGGGGGTTACATTACTGCCTGTTCTGCTCAGGAGCTGGACTGCTTTCAAGAATGTGTGAGTTATAGGGCCAGAAGGTCGGTATGCAAGAGGGAGCCTGCCTTGGTAGATTACTTTATGTTACACAGTAATTGGATACAAAGAAGGAATAAAGCTAAGGGCAGGCATAGTGATCCTGGGTCTTCCCCTCCAAGCTGAGTGCCCCCACCTCACCAGACTGCAGAGGTGGATATTGCCTCCTCAGCCAAGGAGTTTTTACTGTCCTTTGGGTACCTGATATCCCAGCTCCAGCATGACATGTTTGATGAGCTTATGAACTCATGCTTGATGCTGATTTCGTTATCTCAAAGAGATAAAAGCTTAGCATGTGAAATGTAGTTGCAGCTGGGCCTTGTTTGGCATCTAGTGTGTGGTTAAGTTTCCCAGTTCATACACTGGAAAAAAAGCGGTGGGGAAACAATGACAGCAGCTGGAAATGGTGCTTGAAGAAACTGGAAACTTTCAGATGGGAGCTCCCACCGACTCTGCCATTGGGGGTCCCCCATGCAGCAGGAATGGCGGGCCCAGGCTGGCATTTGTGCAAGTTTTAGAGTCATTGGCCTCTTGAGAGAGTTCTTGCTTACTTAGTCTCAGCCACATGCTGTTCAGTTCTGTGACATCTAAGCAGGTCAGAACTGCCCTGTTCTTGCCAGAAGCCAGATTCTTCTCCAGTACTTTTCTCATCCCACTCTGTCTTCAGACAGACAACATTCCCCATGTTGCTTTGCATTCAGACTGAGTTTACCAAAATACTCTGTTTCTCTAAGAATACTTAAGTTCCTCTTCTTTTTACATGTGAGCGCTGAAAATATATGTAGTCCTTGGCATGTTGTTGGCACCAGGTGACCTTGTTTGCACCCTTACTTGCTTGAATAGGGGATCTGTGTGCCAGGGCTTAGAAAGGGGTGATTTGCAGGCTAGTAAGGGGCAACCCTGTGATTAGAAATTCCGTGGTCTGACAGAATGCACATTTGACCTGCTAGTGTAAAACAGATTATTATTCTGTTACATAAATATTTTAAAGTCCAAATTTGATAAGGATCAATGATAGAAATAGGTGGTGCATTGCTGCCTGTCTGTAAAAGTACTTGCTAATGTGAACTGCAGCATTTGTTTTATAACATTACAATAGTGGCTTTGATTAGCAATGCTTTATTAGTTATAAGCATAGACTTACTGAATAAATCCTACTTACTTTGTTGAATGGCTCTTCATGCCTACATAAAACTATTTCAGTAATTAGAAAGCTACTGTAATATTTCTCTATATTGTAGACTTGGAGCTGTTTGTTAGCTCTCTGTCAGCTTTCCTGAATTCCTACATAGGATTTTGTACTTGATCGCATCCTTGACACGAAAGGGAAATGGTTTCAACTTGCATTTTGTGATGAGAACGGGCAGATGTGATAAGACAGGGTTTCCTAAAGAAAAGAGGAACAGTTGGGGAAAAGAATGTGTGTCTCCTTCTGATGTGCCTCTGGACCTGAGCCGTCCTCTTCCCAGCCAAGATCAGAGAAGACTGGAGCAGCTGTATCCCTGCTGAAAAGGACCAAATTCCCTCCTGAAGGAGTTATCACAATTGCTTTGTGGGCTTGTGTTTGAAGAGAAGAATAGAAGAGTATGTGTGAGGAATGTTGGCATAAGGCATCTTGTGGAGGGCTCACCCCTGTCTTTCTCTAAAATGTGCAGGCTTGTAACTCCTGAGTTTTTTCCTCCCCTTTCTATATAAAACACAAAGCAGTGGGGGTCAGTTGTTTTATCTACTACTGAAATGCAGCCATCAGTGCAGAATAACATGAGAACAGTTTGAAAGGAAGCGTGGAACACTATATTCAACTGAAACTAATTACCTGATTAGGTTTTGGCCTGGCTCTGTGGGTTGACATCCAGTGGTCTTGGCGACAGTAACTGCAAAGCAAAGCCAAGTCTAGTCTTGCTTCATTTAAAGACTCTGGACAAAACTTCTGGACTTGTGTGCTGAATGCTGAGCAGTGTGAAAATAGGACAATGACTTAAAGTGCCCATGGCTACAGAGGGTGTCAGTGAGCAGATGAATGACCTTATTTGGGATTTAGAAATACTGGCTTCCATTTAAAACTGTTTCTGGTGAAATGTAACTGTGCATCAAAACACCCTCCTTTCACAGCTGTAGGATTAGCACTTTCCTTCAGCACTTCAAGCCTCTACCCTTAGAAATTTGGTCTGAGACTGGAATCTCATAACACCCATTTAGGTGATTGTCTTAAGTTTATCTCACCTTGTCTGCCACAGTAGTTTCTTCTCTTTATCTCCACAGGGGTTAAGTACTTTTGGTCTGCTTTGTTAGGTGAGAATGATTTATTATTGCTGTTGTCCTTTCTGGAAAATAGCATGTTTTCATGTTAGGAGTACTTATGCAGCATTTCAAGTGTCTATAATGTTAGACATGTCTGTGTTTACCAGTGTGATGGTATTTTTTGTCTTGGCATCTGTTTAAAGGGAAAAAAAAATCATTACTTGGTAGGAATTGAAGTTTTACTGGGAAGAGAAGGTGAGTCTTTCATCTGTGTGCTATTATACAAATGCAGTCTGTTAAACACAAAGGTGAACAGGGCACTTTTAAAAAGACTTGAAGTGTTCTTGCCTTCAAATGGAAAGTTTCTGGGTTGCGCCCACTTCTGGCACCCTTGCACCCCTCTGTTTTCCTTCCCAGAGAGAATGGTGTGAAATGAACTGTTGAATGAGTTGTGGCAGTTCACCGGTGAGCATTGACTTCATGAGGAAATTTAGTACATTTACTCTGATATCTTAGAAGTGCATCGAAACGCATTTAGTATGAATTGGACAAACGGTGGAAATCCAAGAGCTTGGTAAGAGATGCTCCACAGAGCAAGAAATCCTAATAGACTACTATAGGAAAAATATTTTTGCCAACTGGCTGACTATTTTAACTTAGCAACTGGCTTATGCTTTACCCTGTTCCTTAACATCTAAAATAAATATTGAATTCTCTCCTGTTTACAAACCTTCTTAAACCATATGCCTAACGGGCGTTGCGCTAATGAAGTCCTCAAAGTTGTGCTTAAGCATTTCCTCTTACTGCAAGAATAAATCCATCAAATTTTCAGCCTCCCACTAAGACAACAAATGCAATCCTGTAAGTTCCATGAAAGCCCCAAGAAACTTCAGAAACAATTTAAAGCAATAAAAATAGGCTTTTGGACACCTCTTGCTACTTCTGTGTAGAATGAGGCTGGGCAGGGACTCAGGCTGAAGAGGGAGATGGGAATTCACCTTGTGTAACCTGGTATTCCATTCCCCTTTCCCTTGCTGTCCCCAAATCAGCTGTCACAGTATTGGCAGGAGTCTCCTGAGCCTTCCCTAGCCAGGAGTTTGCCCAGCTGTTTGGCCTAGGATTTCACAGAGTAGGAGGGAACCTTTCTGGCTGAAGCCTCTGTAAAATCACTGCTTCAGTGATCAAAGCAGCAGTGTCCCCATGGGGGAAAAGCAAGTAGTTGGAGAGCTTGCTGTGGGGGGGAGGGGGGGTGGTGTGGTTTTCCACAGGGCCTGGCATCTTCATGATAAATAATCACGCTAGAATAGAGCTAATCTCCCAGGAAAAGCGGGATTACAAAGGTGGTAAACTCTCCATTTCTTCTAAAAGTGTGCATAAAGTTCAACTCCATTGCAGCTCTGTGGTTTGAAAATGCGTCTCCCCTAACAGCTACTTGTGTTGCCGTTGCAGGATGATTTGGAAATTTGCCTTATCCGTTTTTCTGATGGCAGCACTGGTTCGAGTAACAGACACCAGGAAAAACCGTCCTGCAGGCGCCATTCCCTCCCCTTACAAAGACAGCAGCAGCAACCACTCGGAGCGGAGGCAGCAGCTGAACAAGGAGGTGTTGGCCTCCAGCCAGGAGGCCCTGGTGGTCACCGAAAGGAAGTATCTCAAGAGCGACTGGTGCAAGACGCAGCCTCTGCGGCAGACTGTCAGTGAGGAGGGCTGCATAAGCCGCACCATCATCAACCGCTTTTGCTATGGGCAGTGCAACTCCTTCTACATCCCCCGGCACGTGAAAAAGGAGGAGGAGTCCTTCCAGTCCTGTGCTTTCTGCAAGCCACACAAGGTCACCTCTTCGACCGTGCAGCTGGAGTGCCCAGAGCTGGACCCACCTTTTCGACTCAAGAAAATTCAGAAGGTCAAGCAGTGCCGGTGCATGTCTGTGAATCTTAACAACTCGGGCAAACTGTGAGAGCAGGCGTGCAGCTTCTGCTTGGTCTTGCCCCCATCAGATTTACTGCTGCCTCTCACCTTCCACGGAGCAGACTGTTTTGCTGATTCATTTCTTCTTTTCCTTTTTTCTTTTTCGTGTTTTGTTTTCCATCAGAAGGCATCTGTCCAGCAAGGAAAGGCTCCTTGTTGCTTGCCTACTGGAATAGCGCTTTTTAATGGGCTCTGTTAGGCACTTCACAATCAAGTTTCATTGTATTTCCAATATCATCTGGCAGTTGGATCTTCTGGAGTGGAGCAGGCTCCCAGAAGTTGGGATTGATCATCTAAAAGTGAACAGTTGGCTGAATCCAGCATTAAATGTTTCCACTGTGTGGAGTAAAGCCCTCTGCCCTGCACTCCAGACCCCTCCAAAAGAACACCTTTCCCACGTTTTGGTCTGGAGCCTGCTGCTCCCCCTTGGAAATACTGGGTGCTGCCCAGGACTGGGGATGCAGATGAGGGAGAGTAACATGTGAAAAGCAAGTGTCTCTTTGATGAGGCTCATCTCCTTAAGACAACTTTAAATGTGCAATGACAGACTTTTTAGGCTTGCTGTCCGAATGGTAGATAAGAAGTGAGGGGAAGAGGGCGAGGACCTGGGTCAGCCACTGCAACCACAGAGCAGACTGAGGGTGGGTTCTGCTGCTGTTGTGGTTAGAGTATATCGAACACGTGGTCTCTGCAGCAGTGTTTATTTTGTAACCTAACTATAGTAAACAGCTGTTTAAGGTATTATAGACCTAGCCATGTATATTTTTCTTATGGCAGAATATGCTGGAGATTAAAATATGTTGACTAAGAGACTCAGCTGCTAGGTCAGCTGCCTGGCTTAAAATGGACATAGCTTAACTAGGCTTTCAGTAGGGTTTTGTGTGCTAGATATAGGTGTGTCCCTTACTGCAAAAAGGACAACATCCATTTATGACCTTTATTTATGCCTGCTCAGACAGAGGAAGGTGGGAGAGTAGTGGAAGAGGAGCTGAGAACACTTAAAGGAACATTATTTCTCTTAAGGTATAAAAGCACTGTCACACAAAGGGCAAAATTTGGTCATTGCTGGACTGAATACAAAAGCTACATCAGTGTCGTCAGGTTTTGGGAGTGGTGTCTCTCCCATGATTGGAAATCATGTTAATGTGCTAGTGTTAAAGGACAAACCCGTCAGTCAGTGGTACTGGAATGGGTCACAGCTGTAGGAGCAGGGAGAGAGTAAGTTGTAATTGCAACAGTACTGGTGGTCCACTCAGTTCTTGAGTCCTACACAATCAGTGTTGGTGAATGCTTGAAGTTCGTTTTAAATCATGCTCTGTTGTTTTTCAGTTGATGGAGTTTAGCATGTCCCGTTTATCCCATTTGTTACAGATATGATCTGTATTAGTCCCAGCTGCATTAAAATCCTGTGCCTGAAAACAAACCAGCTCCTTCTCCCAAACCAAAGCCTGTGCGTGCTCAATTGTCTGAAGCTTACAAATTAAAAATGACATGCTGACTCCCTGATGCATGTCTCACAGCTCAGCATCTGCAGCTAGTGAAACCAGCTTGCTGTGGGAGCCCTTTCCCTCCAGCCTCTTCACATGTAGCTGCTTGAAGGGGTTAATGTGTTTAGCACTGTCACCAGCTAAGGGCTCAGCACCACAGGTCTCTATTATGTGAGACAGGCTGCTCTAAGAGGCTTTCAGGACTGAGCTCCACCAGAGCTTACCAAGCGGTTTATGGGGATTGGCATGGGCAGGATGAGGTTGAGCAGATCTGTTAGCCCTATTACATGAACAGTGATGGCTTTTCTGCTGTGATCTTTCAGCATGTCAGAGGTTCACAGGGAAACTCCTCATGCAGGGACTGCCTTAGAGGCTGCTGTTGCACTGCCAGTGTTGTACCAGCCACCAAATGGGCACCATTCTGTCTAGGCTTACGTGTTGAGGGTGGGGGGAAGGTGGCAATAGCTGAAGTCTACCATGACTCCAGGGATCTCAGTCTCCACTTGAAATAAATAAACTGAAACTAAAAGTCAGACATTTTGGACTCTAGAGAGAAAAGCACCCTAGTAACTTCAGTTAAGAAAAATGTGCAAGAATCTTTATCTTTAAGCTATGCCCTGCCTGGGTTTTTCACCAGTTTGCAATATGAATATGCTGCAGCTTAAAGCTCCTTCTAGGAGTTGTGTTTGTTTATGTAAAAACTGGGTTGAGCTTGTAATGGTTAAAACTGTATTTAATTTTTGTTTTATAAGTAAGTGAAAACAAAAAAAAAAATGAAGAAATGCTTTAAGTATAATGTAATTATTTTATAGGTCTACTATTAAATTATAGATTAATAAAGCTACTTTAGGGTTATATGGCATTCAGGTGTATGGGCTTTGCTTCAACACCTTGTGTCCAACTGGTCTCTAAGCAGTATCTGCACCAACTTCCTTTTGACCCTCCCAGAAATAGGCAAGTGATGTCTCAGCCTGACAGTTTGGGAATACTCAGCTAGTTCTTTCCTTGTCCCCCACTCCCCTCAAAAGTACCTGCAAGGCAAGAGGGAAGACTATAAACTACACTATTCTTGATTCTTGGGTTGATTCTGCATGCACAAATTCTGTTTTTTGGCTAACTGACAAGATGACCAAAGCTCCATCACTGGCTGAGCTGCTGGCATCATTTGTGGTAAGAGAAACAACTATTACCCTGACCAAAGTGGTTTTGCTTAAAATATAACAAGATCCTTATGTAACAGGCATCAAACTACTCGGGGGGGGGGGGGGGGGAAAAATTAAGATAAA
>JASSUY010035345.1:28081-121879 GCA_032466535.1 Forpus xanthops
CCCCCCCCCCAAATCTGAAGATACAGCTGAGCTTTAATGCTTGCTCTCTTCTCTTGGATGAGTGTACTGTGTGCCTCACCAAGTGTGGGGCAGTTTTGGGTTTTTGTCTTGTTTTTTCTTTCCAACCCAGGGAAAACATAGCTGCAAAATAACCTTGAGGGCAAACTTCACTGAGGAGAGGTAGTTTATTCACACAGTGGAATGAGCCTCCATATGACCAGAAGAGGTGCTGACACGGGTCTTGAAAGAAGCAGGAAAGCCTAGACCACAACTAACCTGGGAAGGTTTTATCCTTTATTTCACTGTTAACTGACGCCTACAGGTGCCTTTTGCTCTCTTCCTCAACTCCCCAAGTCTTCTCACAGTTCAGCAATTTAATGAGTTTGGCAACTTGGGATTGTATTTTTTTTTTTGTTTGGTTGGGTTTTTTTGTTTGTTTTTTTTTGTGGGTCTGTTTGTTTGGGGGTTTTATTTCTGTGTGTGGCTTTGGGTTTGGTTTGGGTTCTTTGTGTTTGTGGCTGTTGGTTTTGAGAATTACTGGATCAGGTGCTCAGAACTTGAAAGTGCCTATGCCAGTCAGCTCAAAAGGAGCTCAGGCAACACCTCTGTCTTTAAGCCCCTCTCCTGCTTTGCAGGTAGCTTCATTGCCCAGAACCCACCCAAACCTCTTCTGTTGCCTCCAGCTCTCCCAGCCTCTTGCTGTGTGACTGCTGAACCATTGTCCCAGAGACATGAAGTGTAATTCAAAAATCTCCCCCTTGTGGAAGCAATCTAAGAGCAAGGCAAGTGTCAGGCTAGATGGATGGTCAGTTAGATCCAGTATTTCTTAAAGTAGAGTGGTGCTGTGGGACAAGGGAAGGAGGGGGACACTAAACATTAAGCTCTATTATCGTGGAACTGCCATGTTTGCAGGGCCCCAATTTGGGATGAGAAATTATATTTCTAAGAGATTATTTGAGCTGTAGCTAGGAATAAATGAGAAAACAGTGTTGACTAAACAGAGATCCTTGATCTTCAGACAGACCCCATCTGTCTGAGGTAGTGGACAGTGGATGCCATCACAGGTAGGTTGGACAAAACTCAGGTACAGCACAGGTACAGACAGTTCTGTCATCAGCAAGCAAGTGCCTTGGAAAACCTGTTCTGTTATGTGAATCCCACTTGACTGATGTGTGGCAGACCTGAATGGTGTGAGGCATGGTTTTCTTTCTCCTATCTGTTCACACTTCTTCAGAAAAACCCAGCTCCACCAGTTTTCACTTGTTCTGCACATAGCAGTTTGAAATTGGTGTAACTTAAGTAACTTGGTACAAATTTTGCTTTTCTTATTAAACTGGACTATGCAACAAATTAGCTGCAATACAGAGACTTGCTATAGCTTCTCTTAATGAAATTAATAACTACTTCCAACTTTTTAAGTTGATCACTGAAAAACTGCTCAAGAAAAAAATGTCTATGGAAGTTGTCACTAATTGTATCCCTACTGGCACTGTTGGTTAATACTTCCAAGTTTTGGAAATGCTTTGGGATGACGAAAGGTGCTACAAAAACAGCTAACCACTACTGTGTCTTGGCACATTAAAAAGTACAATGCTTCTGAAAGGCTTTAATTTGGAAACCAAACAACATGAATCTTCTCAGCTGCTCATAAAAACCCCAGGCTGTTATTCTCCATAAGTAATATCTGCTGTTCAGGTATGAAAATACTTACTTAGCTGCTGCATTTGTTTAAGCAACGATGAGTGACGTGGTATTGGTGATGAAAAGGTTCAGAATTTTGTCTGTGGGAACTGTTGTAGGGCTACAGCCAACTCAATGTGTAGTATACCTGATGTTGCAGTAAATGGGGAGAGGGTACCAGTGGGGTGTTCAACCTCTTTAAAGCACACCCAGTCAAACAAAAGAACATTCGTCTGGAATTCTGTAAAAACATTAGTGTGCCACTGGAAAAAAGTGTAGTGGTAAATCTTTTATGCTGGAAATCCACTCTGGGAGAGCAATGGGTCAACACTGGTGCTGTGAACAGTGGGCAACTTCACTCGTTATGCAAGTTTGAAAACAGGCTGGAGAAAAGCTACAAGAGAGCAAGAGAGACATTCAAGCAAATAGGTCGGGTTTTAATTAGATGAAAGAGGAAATATGTATAGCAGCTTGTATCTTTAGATTATAAATAACACAGTACCACCAGCTGCAGCCAGCCTCTGACACTATTCTTCAGGAAGAGGGGCTTGCAAATAATTTTCAGAATCAATGCTGAAATGAAAAGGGCAGTATGTCTGTATGTGACAGACCCACCAGGTTGCTGGACAACACTTTAATGATATAAAACATATATGTATGTATATATGTATATAAAGACATCATTATATGCAGATAATACTTTTTTTAGTGCATGTTTCTGCCCTAATACAAATTACTTGGGACTGCTACGTTAGGCAGTGTTACTAGGAACAAGTTAAAAACAAGAGCCAAACGCACTACTGGAAGGAATGCATAAGCCAGAGGAGCAAGTGAAACATAGTCTGACTGGGTGAAGGACTCTGAAGCTCCTCGCTACCACCACCTGGGGAAAAGGTAATATGTCAACATAACTGGAAATTACTGTCACTATGCTTCCAGAAGGGAAGTAAAGAGAAGCACTGTTTCCACCACTGCCTTCACAGTTTTTCCTTAATAACAGGAACTTGAATGGGATGCAGTGCTTAGGGAGCAAATGGTTGCAAGGACACCCTGATAGTAAAGAGAGAAGGCAGTTATTTCAGTATTATTCCTTTTATTTTCATATAAATTAACATTCTAAAAAAATTGAAATAGAAACACTAAATACAGTATTGCACATAGTGATCTTTGTTAGATGATCTATTACTTCATTTAGTATAGTAATATACATACTGTAGGTACTGAAGGAAACTGGAAGGCTACAAATGAAAACATGCTACTGTATTCTTGCACTTAGGAGCAAAGTTAAGAGGAAAAGACTATTGTTTACATAAATACAAACATGGATTTGAATCAGTGCCATTAAAATAGCTTTATTTTTTAAAGTTTTTTCCATAAGTTACTTGTAACAGCAAATAATCTCTTCACTTCCCCAAATAGTAATGTTACTCCCATCAACACAAAATTTTAGAACTTCATTCTTGGTAACTTATATCCCTGTTAGAAATTATTACAAGTGCAGATTTTCACATAGTTTTATCAGCAACAGGAGACTTGCTTTTCACATAGTGAAAAAAAACATCTTTTCTAGTGCTTGGTATATGTGAAGAATAACAGATTCCTGAGGTCATATTTCACACTTCCTTTTGCGACACCCTGTAGGGTACATTAGCCTCTAGACAACTAGGAATGACTCTTGATGAGCTAGATTAAACAGGGAATAATGCAACCCAGCAGATTAGAGCTCATTTTCCTTACCCTAGTGTCTTTCAGGCTCCAAGGTTGCGAGCACATGCCCAATTCAGCTGCAGGCACCCATACCCACCTCTTTCAGGAAAAGTGAGCTTTGAAAGAAAAATACTGTCGATCAGGCTGATTGGTTTGGGACTCTTAAAATGGGACTGGAGGAAGGGATTGTTACCAGTTGAGCAGATCAAGTGATATAGTAAATTCAGGATTGCAAATAGTAATTAAGCATGTGGTCTAAAATGGAAGCCCTAAGTCATAGATTTCAATCATTAACCTCCTAGTCAGGGACACTGAAAGCCTGGAGGAAAAGTCTGCAATTCTGTTAAGTGTGAAATTGATGTCAGTTAGTTGGTAGTCTATGTTCTGTCACTAGAATCAGCTACTTTTACATAAATGTCAGTCCCCATGTGCATCTTTTAATGGCTCTCTAAAGGAGTTTTAAATTACTGTAAAGCTAATTTCAAAAGGGAAGTCACGTACATGTTGCCAAAAGCTTGTCTGACTTAGGTGGTCAGCAGTTAAAACTATACTATACCTTCTAAAGTTCATGTAAAAGTATTAGCTGCTTTATATATTAACAAACTGTAATAGCCAAATCTCTCTCATACACTCTAATATACTTCTGTGCTTTTCTGTGTTTTCCTGCTTTTCACTTACTGGTTTTCTTTTTTTCCTAAATGCTGGATGTCTGACCCCCATACCACCTGGCATTTTCTACCTGGCAAAAGATGAAATAAAAGTATGCTGTCTTATCGATTTTAAAGATAGTTACAGTAAACATCTTGTTCCACAAATATTTAGTCATGGAGGGCAACCAAACAAGTTGGGAGAGCATTGATTATACTGTATAAACAGCACTTAACGATTCAAAATACAAACTACAAATGCCAACATGAAACGGATACAAACAATTCACTAGGAGTAACATTTCTTTCCCTAATCTAAGTGCAGTGCCATGAAGTATTTGTGTTAGACAGATGTTGCCGGTAGGAATGGAAATGTTTTACTGTACCATGTAGCATTATTATGAAGTTCGATGTAACGCTTCAGCATGTTCAGAATTGATGCAGATGCCATTTTTTATGCATGCTGATTTGGCCTATTTGTAATATACCACACATTTTAGAGAATATCATTTTTGAGTGGCAAAGGAGATACAGAGTACAGGGAAGGTGTTTCAAGTCCATACCTAGTCTATTGCTGGGCACTCCGTTAAAGTGATTACATTCATGAATGAATGCACAAAAACACATCAATTGGTGGAAAACTCCAGAGAACAAAAAGCGAATTTGAAAAGGTCAAGAAAGCAAATGATCAGGATGATGTAGTTTCCTTCCCCCTCGCTCCCCACCCACAAGCATGTTGAGTTTTGGTAACCAGGTAACAATGGCTTGTTTTTCTTCTCTCAGATTTTCATACTTATCTTTGCTTTCTGAAAAATAAAATAAATTAAAAAGGCAGGAAAATGAGTATACATAAAACCACCTCTGAAAATATGGAAAGCACAGAAAGATATAGGCTAATGTTTAATTACACTTACTGTACAATTGACTTCACAAATAAATTTGCTTTGGAGCTGGAAACAATGTAGACTGCAACTACACACTGCTTGTGAAATATATTTGTTTACTTTCACTCTATCAAATTTTCAGTAACACTAAGAGTCTCAGTTTCAGTGCAAATTATACAGTTATTTAAGAAAAGCCCCAACTCTCAGTGTCTTTACATATGGCAAGATGTAGCTGAGATGGAGAAATCCAAATCAATGTTAGCTTCGTTATTTTAAAAATGGCATCTTGCTATGGTTTCAAATAGAATTGATAAAGTCTAATTTATCTTTCCTAACCAACTAGTCCTCTATTTACAGTTCTTCTGGCACTAAACACAGCCAGCCAACTCTCCCTAAATATTCAGAATAGGAAACAATAAATGCATTATTATTTCTTCCTGTGTCAGATTATGCTAGTGAGAATATAGTAAATTACCACCTGTTTCACTTCAAGGATGTGTCACAGTAATAGAGCCATGACTACAAAGCACAGAAGAATTAAATAGTGCCTTAGGGGTGTTAGGCAAGGACATTGACACATGAAACAATCTTCTGTTATAGTATGCTATAAACCTAATTGATGGCAGTTGCTATTGGTATAATTTAAATAGAAAGTGCCGGATTAATTTTTTTACTGGAGGAACATTTTATTTAAAATCAGCTATGATCCTAGCAATGCTTAGGCAATAATAGTGGTAAAGTTTCACTGAATGACTAGAATTGCTTCTCTACTATTATTATATATGTTTTCCGAAGAACAGGGAGAGCACAGTATTATCTTTTTCTAGGATTTCTATCCCAAACAAGTCCAGATCAGTGGAAGAGAAGCCACTAGTATTTAATGTAGGGATCCAACCTGAAAAATGTGTACCTGTCACAATTCTTCCTTACATTTTATAACTGCAAACAAAGAGAGTGAATACAGACTGAATAAGCTTGGAAGACTGGAGCTGCCTTTCTGTCTTCTAGGTACGTCCCACACCAATACTGGGATGCAGATAGATTGGTGGGGAGGGGTCCGGAACTGAGAAGAGGGGGACAATAATATGCTCCTCTTGCTTGTGCTACATCGATTTTGTGAAGTAAACGTTACAGGCAGTATTTAAGTTTGTTAATCTAACACCTTTTATGAAAATTTTAGACATTAAAAAAAATAAGAAAGAAAAATCCCCTCAGAACAAAAAGGTACATCAAAAGTAACATACCTATAAAATGCAGAGAGAAAGGTAGCATAAGTGATGGGAACAGAAACATTGTTACAATTTTTACTTACAATTCCAGAGTCATGTTTTGGTCTTATATTGTATAGCGACTTCCCCTTTTTCTGCCTGCAGACTTCCTCTGCTTCTTTAACTCTGAAGAGAGACAAAACTTATAAATATTCCTGTGGAACAAAAATATTTCCAGATACAGTATAGAGCTTGCAAGCTCAGGCCTGAGGACAAAAGTAGATAACTTTATCCCCCATATTTTCATTTGTATGCTCCATAAAATAGCAGTTGCACTCTGGCTGTTGTTGCCATATCTTCAGACTCTGGCACTTACAAGGAAACTCATAATAAACGGCTCAGTCTTCATCCGTTCCCTACCTCAGTAATTTAACAACAGTTCAAACAAAGTTTCCCACCAGCCTATCTATCTTCCCTTTCATTCAATTTTGCTTGCAGTTAAAATGGCAGAATACCTTAATCCAGTCTTCACTCTAACTTAAAATAAAAATAGAAAATTAACATGTAACATGCAGTTTACAACCAAGGTGGTACACTCCAGTGTACACAACTCTTTCTTTCCAAAGCTGAGGGTGAGCAGCAAGGCTTACATGGCCACTGTGGATAAATGCACTTGGGCTGCTTGGATGTAAAAAGAGGAGCAGGTTCCAGAAGTGAGCAAGCTTCCTGTCTTGGCAAACGGTATCAAATTATGGCCTTGTGAAATGCCAGAAAATGCCACATTTCTGATACGTGTCCTTTTAGCCGTGCAGATAGAGAACAAACTGTGAAAGGCATAGGGCTATACTTGGAAAGGCAGCCTGCCAGAATCGGTCTGGTGTACTCCATGGCACACTTTAAAATGTTTCTTTACCATCTTTACTCATTTTATAGATCAACCTTAGAAACAAACATGGTTACTGAAACACCGATAATACAGATTTAAGTTATGAATTTTCTGAGCTTCAAAGAATAACATAAAATCCTTTCTATACGATGGCATTAAATGATGTGAGGTGTATTTGTTTATTACAGATGAGAATGTTATTTATAAGTAAGAAAGTAGAAAATAAAAATGTAAGTCCTATATTGTTTTCCTCTTGCAAACAATATAGACTTTAGATGGCACTTACTCTGCCTTTTCAACATTATCCAATAGTGGGAAAAAAAATAACAGTAAAATGATACTGAAGTAATGATATATCCTTGGCTGGTTCCTTGCGGTTCAACTCCAGACCACTTGCATGTCTGCTATTTCACTGAGGCTACACAGGGCAACGTGAGAATCTGACTTTGTGTTATTATTATTCTTAAATATTTTGTGTGTGTGGTAAGGGCCAGATTTTGAAAATAAGACTCCATCTGGGTCTGCTAAGAGCATTAAAAAAACCCCGCCTTTGCAGTCATCTCTCCTTTATCCAACTTCACCAGAGACACCTCGTTCTTTTTATAAGTTTCAACTTTGTACTTTCAAAAATTAATTTAAACATCAGTTCTTTTCAAGCATTTCCAACAAGCTGCTCTCTTCATTTGATGGCCCTATATTTTATTAATGTAGGAAGACCTTTACATGCACAGGTGGAGGTAAAAAGGTTTTGAAACCTATTATTTTGAAGCTGTAACACTTTTTATCTGACTGCGTATCAGACAGACTGCTGCAGCATAATACGGAACAATATAGAGCAAAAATATCAAACAGCAAAGTAATTCACCTTTAAAGAGTACTTAAACAGATTCAGGAAAAGTGTCAGCCAAAATGTGGTGATAGCTTTAAATAGATGCTTATGGGAAAGATACAAAATGCAGTAAAATTCAAAGACACATTCCTGCTCCTAAAATGCCACCTTTTCTTCTGCTTCATATTTACTTACATCCAAAGGAGGTGTCAGACATATTCCAACCCATCAGAAGTCACTCTTTACAAAGACAAATATAAAATATCATGCCTATCATGTAATTTCCTTTTTTTTTTTTTTCCCAATACAGCTATAGCTGGTTTCCTTCACTGATAGAAATCATTTAAACTAGAAATTGTTAATTGGGAGTAAATTAGTATCAAATCCCAGAGGCTTTAAGAGTACTATCAAGGTTATCAAACTGACTGTGTCAAAGAAGAAATGCAATATATGCAGGTATTCAGACTACGCGTCATGACCACATATGTAACACACAAAAATATTTACCAAACCAGTTCAGACAGATCCAGATGTTATTCTCAGGAAATGTCAAGGAATCTTTAGTTCCAGTCTTTGTTCCATTTAAACATGCCCTTCCAGGATAGATTATCCACTGCTTGTCTAACATACCAGGACATAAGACAGCACAGATTTCTGTGTGTCTGATTTTAATTCATAACAGAAGTCTTCATGCAGAAGGTGAATGCTAATAATGCAGTGATAGGGCTTATTTTCTAAAAAGCAAGTCCCATTAAGTGCCACTGCAAGCAAAACGTGTAGTAAATGTTCTGCTTCTCTAGAGAAATAGCTACTTGGAGAAAAGCTGTCTCTGCTTGAAACAGCACAATGTTAACAACAGTTCCACCCTATGAGAGAGGAAGTCAGGTGAGAGAGCATGTCTGTACTTCTGTGTCCCTTAGATTGCACTTGAAAAGTGATCTGCAACCTCCAGACTGATAAATGACAACCTCAAGCTTGTGCTACCCATTTTTCTAGGCTTACATACTGGTCTCACTTGTATGGTTGCTGTCCTCAAGTTTTTGTGAACTTTTGTGAAATTCCTTGGAGTATAAGACTATTTATTCATACTGATGGGAATGCAGAAGATGAGAAGCATTACTCCCTAATGCACTTAAAAGCTGAGAGTTAGCAGCCGCTCAGTTCCAACCATATCATTGACTCACTCTGTGGGTTTGAGAGAGTTCACTGTCTCCTGGCCCCCATCCTGTTCCCTGTGCAGGAAGATTCAAGTGGTTGGGTAGAGAGTCACTGAAGCCATATATATTTCTTCACCAAGAAATGTCATTAGAAGTGTAAAGACAGAATCATAGAATCAACTAGGTTGGAAAAGATCTTTGAGATCATCAAGTCCAACCTAGCACACTGATGGCTCATTTTTGGGAGACTTAGTTTATGATCACATTAAAACTGGAAGTCTGGAGAACTGTACAAATCGACAACTGTATCTATAAAAGACAAGTCATCAGACTGGTGAAATACAGAGATAAAGGCAATCATTCTTTCACAGGGCTAAATCTTAAAGCAGTAAAACTGACATCAATTTCTGCAGAGTGCAAGTGTATTTTCTGAAGGTTGATCAACTAAATTAGGATTTTATTAAATATAAAATTAAAATAATCTAATTCTTCTGGAAGAACAAAAGGATGTGTTTTGATCTGAACAGAACCATTTATGCTGCATGATCTAGAAAAGCAGACAAAAGGTTACCATTGAAGTAAGGACAATAGTCTTAATTAAATTAGAAAATAGTTGTGACTGTCAATTTCTTGTCAGTCTCTTAGGTTTTTTTCACTGACCCTGAATGTTTCTTCATCTGCCCGTCCATGAAACTAACAAGATTTAAGGAAAAACACTTTGCTTCCGTCAATTCATGCCTAGTTCAAGTTGTATTTCTTACAGTGGTAAATTCCCATATACCTTCCTATTGCTCATACTTTTCCTGCACTACTCCCCACTGACTTCAGTGAGACCCTGATCAACGTGGAGATGCAAGACAATAATCTAGGACCAAAAGGTGCAAAAGTTATATGAACACTAGTGGTTGTATCAGGACAGCTGGATTAACTATTCAACTATGATGAGCTGCTAGAACTTAATGAAGAAATTACTGGATATAATTCAATACTGGGAGGATGGAAGAGGATATTTAGAGAAAACAACACAAAAGCTTTTGTGATCCTCCTAGCAGAAACAAAAGGGGAAGCAATTGCAGACAATGACCTACTTCCAGGCTCCAGGCCAGAGTGACATTGATGATCTGCACTGTCAGCCTAGACAAGCAGAGAGTTATTGAACTCTCACTGTAGTAACCTGAAGAGCAAAGGCATTAACAGCAGTGGACCCAACTTCAGGCCCAGGGCATATTCCATAAATACTTACTGGAAGTGTTTGTAACTTGAATCTGGACAAATATGTGTCCTTAAACCCTGAATTCAGCTAAAGCATTGCTTGCATTATTTCAGAAAGGATATACTTCCAAACAGCCTCAACAATAAGAAAACACGAACGGAATGTACAACAGTGGACAATCCACAGATCAGCTACAATAAAAAAAAATACAAGTGAATGAACAGCCTTTTACACACCCTGAGAATTCAGGTCTCAAAATCTGGTACTTAAGATTCAGAGATTCTAATCATTGTAATTTGTAACAAAAGAAATAGTTTCTTAATTCCATCATAACAAAAAACCACTTCTCTGGCACTCTCAGCTCCTTCTACCTCACTTTATTGTGAGACAAAAATGTTCAAACTATGATTAAGTTTAAAGACAGTCTGTAAGATGAATAAGCAAGTTACACTTTAGCTTACACACAGGAAAAAGAAACCAGACATCCTTACAAATCCAAAAGACAAAGTATCTTTGACTACCTTCTAGACCAAAAACCAGCCTGGCCACAACCTTATCAAGGCTTAGAAACTTTCTGTCATCATTCAACCCATTGTGGGGGAGAGAAGCCACTTCTCTGCCACTAAACATTAATAATTTTGTCTGAAGTATCTGGGGCAGACAGATTCATTTCCTACTGGCTCCATCTAGGCTTGGTAGCCTTACACTTCACTAGTGAGCACTACAATATGACAAATGTAAGCACAGTGAGAAGACTGGAAGATAATATTCCTGTGAGCAGCTCTGCTATTTAAAAAAATTCCATGATAAACTCAGGCATCACTTTTACAGTTTGACAGTGTATTTCATGAAACCCAACAGGCTTCTCTGCAGATATTCTCTAGTTTCTAACATAAAACAAAGCTTAGGCAATCCTCTTTATGCTAATGCTTATTATCAGATGACCAGAGGAGTGTCGCCAAATATTTTATTTAGGTTTGCCTGGGTTAGAGTTAACATGTATACAAATAATTACAGTACCTTCACAAATAAAAATTAATTTAAAAATCCTCAGCAAAAATATCAAGTTCCAGACATCTTTAAGACTTCAGGAGCATAAAACTCTAAAACTCTTTCTTTGAAAACACCTACAGATTCTTTGACCCAGTTGCTAAAGTACTGAAATGATTTTTTTGCTAAGGAGGTCTTTTTTTAGCAAAAAAAAAAAAAAAAAAAAGTGATGACACAGATATGATTCAGTAACTGACTGCAAAGACTTTATACAGATAAGAAGTACACTGCAATGTACCCAGTCCCATCAAATTGACTGATGAAACTAACTTCTGCCTACCAACAGACTGTCTTGACACCCCTGCCTGCTCCTTGCATGTTTACTTCAAGGACCATGAAGTAGACAATGGCTACCCAAAAGAAGCAGTGATTAATCATACTTTGGCTCAGAGAACCAAGGAAAAATTAAAATTAAATTTAATTAAATTTAAATGTTTTTATCTGGCCACTTAACACAGAAACTAACCTGTAGCAGGATCCTGAATAAGATCTCTCTTCTGTCAACAGTGTAGAGTACACTTTGGGGAATACATTTCAGATTTTCTTCAGTATGTATCATGTCAATTGGGCCTAAAATAAGGTTTCAAGGCCAACTGAAATGAAAATGAGGTCTTCCCACTTGCATTCTTACTGTAATACATAGCACACTTAAAAATACTATGAAGGAACTTCAATTCAGAAGTATTCAGTTTCACTCAGTTCTATCTGGCAATCATACTCTTGATGATCTAGGGATTCCACTCTTAGCTGTGCAGAGATATACAGATGTGCATAAATACAAAAAACGGTAGCTTGTTGAAGCATGTTTTAAAGAAGATAACTTCAACATTAAAGAAGATTTCAACTTGAAAATGTAATGATGTAAAGAAACTGTTAAGTTGCTATGATTCAAACAAACTATGATTATACATATACCTACTTAAATGCTTTACTTGATTTCTGTCACTGAAGAATTCATATTTGTTTCTTGTCAAAGTGATCAGTCTTTCAGGCTATACCTGGCTACCTTCAGCAAGATGGAAATCACTTTCTTACTGACCTTGCATATGAAACTTGAGGTTGCTCTAATAAAAGACAGTCATCACCTTCCATTGTTTTTCTGGAACTGAAGCCAGCTCTCAAAGAAGCTGGCTGCATTTCTGGCTATTTGGTTAGGAAATTCAACAGGAAATGATAAGGGAAAGGAACAAGACTGGAGGTGAAGTAAAACTGGTAACATAATCAGCAAGCAAAAGATTGGAAAGTTGTGGGTGAACGGAAATGTGAAACTATGTTTGCTGTAAAATATTTTTAAGCATCAGATGAGGTATAAGAAGGGAAAACTGCAGTACGCGAAAAAGAATGAAAAAAGTCTCAGTGAACAGATCATGTGGAGAAGATGACTGTCTTAAAGAGGATATGGAGACATACCCTGGATAGTTGAATTGCTACACTGGGTATATGGGGGCTACTACATTGTATGATTTATAGCAGTACGAGCGAAGATGAGAAATGAGTGAATAAAAGAGATCAGTGGGGGGAAAAAAATAAAAATAAAATAAAATAAAAAAAAAAAAAAGGTAATAGTCAATAGTCAGCTGGAGAGCCACAGAATTAGAGATCTCCAGTGCAGTTCAGTGCAGGAGGTGGGAAAATGAGAGACTTCCAACTTTGCTGCATCAGGTGAAAATAATCATATTAAATGTTGCCCATACATAGCCATGTAGTGACTGAAAATGACTGCAGACACTGAGAGGCTCTTCCCAAAAATGTGGAGCAAAACTCCCTGACATTAGACTGTCCTTGTACTCATACCATAAAACATGCACACAGCCACGTACTTACACTTAATAGATGTTGCCATTATTATGCCAACTCCATGCCCTGGCTGAGCAAACTCTCAGTAATCAAAGAATCTAACATCTTCAGTAGTTCAGGGCCAGTCTGGGTTACTGGTAGATTTTAAGTCTTTGTGAGCATTGCAAACTTTTGGGAACAAATATTTTAGTGACGAATGCTGCTCATTTGTAAAACATTGTAATATTTAATTGAACTTCAAGTGCCAGGGATCACTTTGTCTGGGAATGAAAACATTACAAGTATAGAAAGTGTAGCACTTCTTGTCAAAAATGGGGCTAAAATTTTAGTGGTATCATATTTTTCACTAGTAAACAGATATCTCTTGAGTATGTGGGGCTGATTTTTACCATAGGCAAATGTCATTCTTTTTTCAAGAAGTGATGAACAGGAAAGAGTTAAATTAACTGAAAAACATCACTGTATGTCACACCCAGTCTGACATTACAGCCATGAGAACAGTCTGCAAAATTCATAATGATATGATTGGTATCTATCTCCTTTTACGCACAATACACATATTAGGATGCAATGCAACATACCAGCAAAATGCAACACAAGTAAACAGAGACTGCTGAAAAGCTCTTTTACTGTTTATGTGGGGCATTCTGGAATTTGGCCTCATTCTAATCACAAAAAATGGGAAAGATCACAGATTTCTAATTATTTTTTTACTAGGTTTTTCACTCTTTTCAAGTTTATTTTTTGTATGCACCAGTTGGCTTACAGCTGCAATTGCAAAGGGAAATACTTGTTGCTGCCTTACAAAACACAATATTACTTAAAAATGTTAAACTGTGGTATTTTTTCACCAAAGATCCAGATTGAGAAACTTATCTCCAAATGTTTTTATTTTTCACAAACATTTCCTTCAAAAGCAATGCTAAAAATTAAAGTCATGTGTCTCCTCCCCAAACCAAGAAATTATGGTGTTTTCATTGAAAAAAAGGACTAGTTGCTGAAAGTGCACGAGGAAGAAAAAAAAAAAGTACTGAAATATTGAGCAACTTCCCTCAGCTGGACAGCAAGTTGCCTCTTTGTGAGGCATTGCCTCAAAGGACTGTTCCTAGCTTCTCAATCTTTGGTGTGTTTAGGTCTCTTTTAAGTAGATTTTACAATGCCTTTAACAGTATTTTCTGATCAGAAAGCTAATTTATTTAAGTTACATCTTTTAAATACTCCCAAAACCCGATGATCCTTTTAATTATTCAACTAAAAATCGTAAGCTGCATTCCGTGTTAAAATGTCATTATAACTAAGAGTTGTAAAACCAAGCTTACCAGCATGCAACTCAGTTGATTAAAGAGCAATAAAGACATGAGATTAAAGTTCCTAAGTCAGAAAATGTATTTTTCCATAACCACTTATGAACATAACACTTAGAGCTTTCAGCTGGCATTACAACAATATGCCAAGAAAAATCTGACCCCAGTAAACATATGTTCATCCTTTCCCTCTCATGTTGCCACTCCATGTACATTTTTATCCTCTTTCCTTCCATCTCCACATTTCTTTGCAAGTGCATACTCCCATGTCCCCAGATTTCTCACTCTCAGGTCTGACTCACTGGTTCCTATTATAAGCGTTAACAAAATATCCCTTAAATTACTCTAAGAGGACATTGCTCGTGCTATAGGATTTAATGCCCTCCTCTGCAAGGAGAAGTGGCAGCTTACCAATATGCTTCTCACTGTGCAATGTACAGATATCCAATGCCAGACTTTAAATTGCTCAACAGCAAGTTTTAAATCATTCTGCCGAGGAGTCTGTAGGGAGACATACCAGTCTTTTTGCAGAGGGAGATCAATGAGCTGTGGAGACATGCTGGCCAGGAATCTCCCTTTCATCTAGATATACACAGTGTGACACACCAGGTGCCAGCTTAACTGCTATTCTTATGGGAATGGGCAACTTTTATATTTGAGAAAAGAGTGCATTTTTTTGAGTTTATAGATTATTCTGAATGTGTCAAAGATTTATCTTGGGAGTTAAAGGGTCGAATAAAGTCAGCCAAAAGTAATTCTCAAGCTTAGTATGATGCAAAGATATCAGGCACTTGATCCTGTTTATGAACTCTCCTCTGCTGGCATTCTTGACAGTCTTTGTTCAGCAACATGATTTTTCATAAAGGCAAGGGCCAAACTGAGCTTATGAACAGTATATACTTTACGTACAAACTTACAGGGCACTTCTATCTTTTTCTCTTTTTCTCCCTTTTTCTCTTCCCCTGCCCCATCCAAAATACAACTTTTTTTCCCCTTCTTAGGTGTATCTTTGCAAGGCTGCAAGCCTTCTAGAGCAGCAAACAATCTGAAGAAATGGAAACATGTCCAGAGCTGGAGAGGACAAACAGAAGTCAGTATCTCACTTGTACACAGAGAAAGGAAAGGTGGAGCTATGGCCCTGCAGACATGTTTCTGTCTTATTATTGATCTGTTGTTAGTAAGATCTGGCATCTAAGGTCTAATGGTATAGATATTAATTTCTGACAGCAATAGAACATTTCTTTAAAACACAGAATTTCTTAAAGGACTGCATTTTGTTGCTACAATGAGCCAGAGTGCATTTCATGGCCATAAAGAAAAGGTGAAGTTGTAGTCCTAAAGGTGGATCATTGCTGTCCACACCAACATGATATTTCCTGATAAATAACTGTATTTTTAGCTACCAAGTATTTGCAAATTCCATATTTGATTGACATGCCCAGAAGTTACTCTTTTTCCTCCCCTTCTCCCCCTCCTTTCCCATTTTTCTTTTTTTCTTTTTTTTTATATATTGATCATAACTTTTCAAGACTTCCCTCTGTAGCGTTATATTACATGGTGCATCATCAGCTTTTCTATCTTTAAATTCCTAAGGCAGGCTATCTTTTCCTGTTTCCTAGGAAAAGAGTAGTGTCAGGGCAACAGTTATGTAGACCTCTGCTGAATATCAAGAAGAATTAAAATACTTCTTGCTTTCACGTAAGTGCTAGAATGGAATATTGCATGTAACATTGGATAGCTCTACCTCCAAAATATAAAGAAACTGGGATGGGGGCGAGATAAAGACAGAGATTAATGAGAAAAGAGTTAATATATTTACATCAGTTTGTATGAGAGACTTGTTCTCACTACAGGAGAAAGAAAAGACATTTGAAGATTGGTGGTGTGATTCCCTGAGTTTTCCTAAGAAGGTGACACTTTTGCATAGCTGTCAATGCAGCTGTGCATTACCTATCAGTATGTATTCAGAGGGCAACATGCATCTCAAGGTATGCAGCAACTGAAATACTTGTATATATATTGACAATGCTGAACCTGAAGCTTGCAAGATTCATAACACTTCTTTTTTCAAACAGCACTGAAAAAGTATTAGGGAAAATATGTCAGCCCTTTGCTTTCCTGTTGACCACATGCAAAGTGCAAGCTATACTGACAGACACCTTTGAAGAGTTTTCAAAGAATGAATGCAAAGCATAGACTACCTATGATGCATGAAGTGTATAATCATGGAATTGTTACGGTTGGAAAGGACCTTAAGATCATCAAGTTCCAACCCTCCTGCAATGGGCAGGGACACCTCACACTAAACCATGTCACCCAAGGACAATGAAAGGAAAATGAACATGCTAACAACAACATTTTAAAATGCAGAACATGTCCTGTTAATTCTGGTTAGGAGTTTCCTTTTTTTTTTAATTGCTTAATCAGAAAGAAGTTGTATTATTTTGAAAATTTTCACTTAAAAGGATATGTCTTTATGGTAGACACATCATCAGAAATTTCAACCTCCACAGAATATTTTTGAGAATTTTATAAATAACCCAGATAACAACTCCTATTGGAATGCTCCAGTTAACCTTGACTGCAGTGTGACCACAAAATAATAGTGCTGTTCAGAAAACCTTTTGGCAGACCACGCTTTCACTGTAATTTTCAGGTGCTTTTTTCTTTTTATTGCTACTGTATTTAGCAGTTTATCATGGATAATTTTCTCTACAGCTGGTATTTTCCAGTTCTGCTTTACTTCAAGTGAGAGAACTGAGTAAAAGCAGTAAAAAAACTTCAGAAAAATTAATTTGTTTTTAACTTTGCACCATTTCTCTTCTTTTTTTTTCCTCTCCCCTTCTTGTAAGGAAATTTGAAGCCTGACACTTCAATGTTTATCTGTAGCATATAAATGCCTGGCAAACCAATATACAAGTTGAAATGCCAAGTGAAAAGTGTTTAAAGAACTGGCTGACTGCTTTCTTTAAAACATACACTTTTAATCTATCAGTAACAAAAAGTAGTACCACCTTAGGAAATACCATCTATGAAAAGCCTTTGGGTAAATTACTGTAAAACAATGTGACTCATATTTGCACAGACTAAATGAGGAACAGCCTCTCTTAACAGTCCATATGGAAACTGGGATGTAAAATATTTTAGAATCATTGCCTATAGCATAAGAGTTTATTAAAATAAACACTAAGTTGTATGGGGAAAAGGCAAAAAACCTCACCAAAACAAACCAGGGGTAAGAAACCAAGACAATCAAACTAAGAAAAAAAAAAAAAAAGTAAGTTATACTTTTAATAAATAATTTTAGTAATTAAATGTGGATGATTTCTTGTTAGAGAATGGACATAGGAAATCATCCACATTAAAATATGCTTCATGAGGCAGGAACCTGGTAAATGATTTACCAAAGGTGGCATACTGCAATACTTTAAAATGAAGTTTCACTGTATGACACTTGATTTTGCCACCAATGGAAAACTAGTGTTACTTTGACCATTAATATCCTAGTGTGCTCTTCAAATTTAGCAGCATAAAAAGTTTCAAGAACAACAACTAAAGAGGAAAATCTAGTTTCACAAAATAATAATTTTTGTTTTGGTGGAAATAAGCAGATCTCTTATTTCTGACACTACAGATCTGTTGATCTAGGCTGAGATTTTGAAAACCATCTCATTGTACATTCTTACACCTTTGGACTTGATATTTCTATCAAGTTTTTTCTCCTTTGACTTCTCAATATCTCACATCATAGCAACTTGTCTTTTACTGAGAAAAGTGGAAATGTAAAATCAAGAAAAAAAGCCTGAAGGACAACTTCAGATTTTAGGTTGAACTATGATTGAAAGCAAAATATATTCTACTGCAAGCCCTTTTTCACTGTGCTTTCCCTTCCCTGTCAATCCTGCATCTAGAGGCATTTTGTAAGTTATACATGCTCAATTCTATTCAGGCTAAAAACACCCTTGCCCTAGAAGGGCCCAGCTGGCAGACACTTTTTTCCTCTGCTGCTTCAGCATATCCTCTTAGCATACACATACACTGAACTAAAAAGACATTAAATGATTGCATCACAATCCAATTCTTTAAAGCTTTAGATGTAAAAGAAAAATAGGAGGAAAAGTATTTGTACTTTTTCTAGTTAATGTATTTTAAAGAAAAATATTTTGCAGTGAGAATTCTCTGGAGGTTTTTTGTTGACCTGTTATTACAAAAATAGCCTACTATTTTGAAATGAAAGGACATTTTTCTTAAGTACTGTTCCATAAAAACAGATTAAATTAACCTGCATTAAGTTAGCAGCTAAATCCCTGCATAGGAAACCAAAGATAGTATTTAACTGTCAACTCAATTCCAAAGAGATATACTTAACTATGTAAAATTAAATTGGTCACTGAAATAAAACAGATCCCTGGAGAGCTCCTGTACTGTGTTAGTATTTGCAGCACATTCTTGCAATAAGAGCAGAATGCAGTTTTCTTAACTGTAAGACTGCTTGTTCCAAAATGTACCCACTTACACAATATACATATAGTACACATGATATTGATCACGTAGGTATCTAGGGCAAGCTTTCCATAAACTCCTAAACGAGTAATTTCATGTCTGTGCCAAATACATAGGATGAGTACTCTTGAAAGAGAGGCCTGTTCTTCTCAGATAGCAATCATTTCATGAACATAAAGCTTCGATCCTGTTAATGTTAAGGCTCAGAGGTAGCTTCATTATCTGTATCCCAAGGTCACTCCAATTGCTAACAGATGTAGGATTATATAACAGTGCTTACAGTTTTCATGTTTGTATTTGTTTAATTTGTCCTTTTATGACAACCATTACTTTTTTAACAATTGATTAATTCTCAGCATGACTTTTATAAATAAGGGCAACCACAATGCAATATCTGCATGCAGATGAAAGCAAATTTCATAGCTCTTCTAATACATGGATCAAACACTATAGCTGATTTTTCAAAACTACTTTGTAATTTTTTTGTGCCATATATACCACATGTGCTCATGTCCATGGGCTGTGATCTGCAATATGGCAGTCTCAGTCTTTCCTTGACAAGGGGTCAGTTGACTTTATTCCTTCTTTATTCCTGCTTCCCCTCCCCTTTCCCTAACTTCATTAGATAAATGTTTACAATATTCATGCCTTGATGCCTTGTTTTCACTACATATGCTAATGGAAAATCTTTAATCTACTTTCAGAGCTGAAAAAAGCTTCCCATTCCTTGAATTCATAGTGGTACAATGGTTACATGCTCTGCTGAAAACACTTGTCCAGTAACAGTCTCAAAAAATTTATGACAAATTCATATTAATGTCCCATTCAAGAATCATGACAACTGGGTGGGGGGGGTGGTGGAATCTGTTAAAATAAAGAACAAAACCAAAAAACCCTCCAAAAAGCATTCAATAGGTTGTGTGCTAAGTAAGTAAGGCTGACTGGTTTCTGTGCAATTGCTCTCAATAACATTATCTGAGAAAAGCCTTTGAACAAACAAACAAATGTACCTTTCTTGAAGAATAAGTTTGTTTTCCTTTTTCCAAAAGTCTTTGAAGTCAGAACTGAATTCGTGCCAAATACTGAAGAAAGAATGTGGGGAAACCTCTTTCTCTCCCATTTTTGTTTTCATACAGAAATAGGCTGCAGTTTCCAAAAAGCTGTCAAAAAAAAGCAAAACCGATAAATGTTTCAGTACCCACTGATGCAAACATTATTTTTTTCTTACTTAACACATAATACTTAATTATTCTTGGTAACAGATTGAAAAAAAAAAGAATATAACAAAAGCGTTCTGAGCTCTTCATATACAGATACATAATTTCAGATGATTCTTCAGCAAAGTTGGGGTCTGGCATTTATCATAGATTCTGATTTTGACCAAAGTATTTTCCACATCAAAAACTAAAATGAATACACTGTCCACAGCCCTGCAAATCCAGGTATCCACACCTGCCCGTATACTGCTTTTTCGTTGTATTTAAAGCTGTTCCCATACCACAGAGTCAAAGGACTGTAAATAAAGCTGTTACAGATCTGTTAGATCTGTAACATAGCACAATAGGGTAGATGGCTTAGGTTGAAGCTTACACAGAAACGGTAAACCTCAATCCTGCTGTGCACTGAACAAGAAATGATGCCACAGAAAACTGGGCCAGGAGCAACTGTGCTAGAAAACAAGTGCCCATCATGACTCTACCAGAATGAACTGACAACCCCTTCTCCGCACAGTAAGAGTGAAAGCATATTGAACACAATAGCTACATCACAAACAAGACTGATGCTGAAATGCAAAGGTCATATTTCCAACACTGAGTGAGGACTGTGACTGAAATTAAATTTTACAAATGTACAAGTTTGAATTGTTTGAATTTATTTCAAATATTAAAATATGTAGGAATGTTTGAGGAAGTTGTGGAAGAATTGTTTCAAAAATTAATTGTTTGATTAATTATTATTCTATTTTTATTTCTGACTTAATATTTTGTAAATACTAGAGCTTTTAAGAATATTTTTCTAAGAAATTAGAATTAGAATATTTCATGTGAAGATCAACATGGCAGCCTCTGAAGAATTATTTATAAAAAATTCTATGGAAAGTTGTTTCTTGAAATATGACTGTAGATGGCTTGCTCACTGATCTATTACTACCCACTGACTCCAATGATAATTCTATGAAATACACATCACAACTTTGATCACTTTAATTACAGGAAATTAAATGCAACTCCAGTAAAATGAAAATGTTATTTTAGTCACAGAAGTTGTATCTTCATTCATGGTCTTTTCTAACTGAAGACAGACTGTTTTGATAATTGTTGTAATTTGAAATATTTCATAGTGACAATAAAATACAAAGATTCAATCATTCAGAAGGGTTAATCTCACAAAGTCTCTGTGAGACTGTTTGCCCTAAATATGAAATACTCCAGTATTTAGGACAAATAAGAAAACTAAATGACTACACCAGTTATCTTATTTCTGAATAAAAAAAGCCTACAGCTTAAAAATTTAACATCTGTTTACCAATCAAATTCTACACACTTTTTCCTCTTAATTTGTAACTCATTTTTCCATCTGCTGAAGCAAAATTAAGCTATGAAGCAACAAAGATGTAAGGTAGAAAAATATAAAAGACAAAAAGATTGTCATTTTTAACCCATTGTGTTGATACTCAAATGCCACCTTTCCTGAGTGTACCATTTCTTCAGCTCTCTCAGTGTACCATGACATGCTGTTCTGTGAGTCAGCACTTAGTCATTAAATAGAATAATAAAATAGTATCACTGTCAGCCATCAGTGATCTACACTACATTTTGAACTTTTTTACCTACTTCAACATATTTTGAACTTTTCTAAGACTGCAAATATATCAGGGAGATCTTCTGGTTTCTTCCCTGCCTCTTCCCCCAGCCTTACAGCCCTAGAACCAGTTAGTGGGGAATTTTAGAATCATAGAATACTATAGGTTAGAAGTGATCTTCAAAGGTCATCTAGTCCAACTCCCCATCAATGAGCACGGACATCTTCAACTAGATCAGGCTGCTCAGGACTACATCCAGACTGGCCCTGAATGTACCCAGGGACGGCACATGCACCACCCCTCTGGGCAACCTGTTCTAGTATTTTACCACCCTCACTGTGAGTTGTAAGAGGTGCATTTGATTTTTCAGAATAAACTAGTAGCATTTTTGAAGGAACATGAAGAAATTTGGAGGCATCAGCTGAGTCAATGACATATTCTTAAGGAAGCTTTTTGAATGAAGGCCACTAATGATTTACAGAACATGGAAAGATCAGAAGTTAAAATAAGAAGTCTTGCTCTGAGAAATGTGTCTTCAAACCACTCTGCAATTGACAATAATGTGAAAAGAAACTGACAGCGAATGGCTGTCCTAAGCAATGCTTTTAAATTTGAGGTAATGAGCTAGAGTTCCCTTAACAGAAAAAACATCCCAGGAAACAGGAAGTCAAGATGAAATTCATACTGTACAGAAAAACAGCACTAACCTTTTTTACAGACACAAAGGCTTCTATTATTCTTCAATTATTACAACTATCCTCTGGGAGCAAAGAAGATAGCCCAAGTTTTTTTTTCTAGTGACTGAAAACCTCCCTGAGGACCACTTTAACAACCAGTACAACTTTACACATGTATACAGATGTGTCTAAGAGCTGTAACTTAATTTCTAGGTTTATAGAGAGAACAGAAATGCTCATCCAGATTTCTTGCCTCCCTGGCAGTTACTGTGAGATGTAAGGGAAATAAGCTGTTTGTGAAATGTGAAAAAGCAGCATAGTGGGTTGTCATTGTTAATACATCCCGCCTTTCTAATGCCCAATAACAATGCACATGACATCAGTTGCAACATAGTAAGATGAGGGCACAGATCTCCATGAATCAAATAATTTTTTCTAAATACGCAAATCAGACAGCCAAGACACTATTTTTTTTCCAACCAGAGAGGCCTAACCTTATTTAGCAGTTAAGTCTCTTAGAGTACATTTAAAAGACACATGGAAACCTGCTTGCTATACATTTAATGCTGTTATTTTTGTAGTAAAAAGACAAAGTGGCATAATTCACACATGAAAGACAATGCAAATAAAGTGAATCCAAATGCATCAAATAATAAAACATGCACAGCAATAAATCCTCTATATTACCACACATTCTAAATACCTGATTTGAAAATGTTTACGTATGTCAAACTACACATATCTCAAAGTTGATTCCAGGAGGGGACACACATTTTAAATACAAAGAGAAATTTAGATGACACTGCCATAACCCCAAGACTGCATATTGTCCTTGCATACTTCAGCCAGGCAGCAAATTCCTTTTCTCTGATGCTTTTCAGTGCAGCTCATTCAAATTTTTCTGTTGATCTTTCACCAGGCTTTGAAACAAAACATCTGCAATTAACACTGGCAGTGTTCCTGACTATATGTGCAGGTGCACAGACATTTTGAAGCAAATAAGGGACTGAAGTTCAGAAAGCTCGTGTTGCTACATCCAAATTAATTTCTGCATCATACAACCTTGGGAAATTCATCTGACCTCTCCAGATTTAATTTCACCCATGTGCAAAATCAAACATTTATTACAAGCACGAGTTGCAAAGCTCACCTAGTGTCCATTTCACAAGTTCTTACTTTTCCATATTCACACTAAATGTCTTAAAAGAAAAGAACATTGGAGAAGAGATAGTGGTCATGGAAGAGGTAAGGAAGTGCATGTAAGTTATTTTCAGACTTTAAAAGAGGTAAAGGAGGTCACTGGTTTTGCTTCAAACAGTCTGACTTTGCAAGCATGATTCTAAGTGATGCTCACACCACTGTCTTATCCTGACATGTCAAACCCCAGAATTCTTTGAAAGATTTCAAACTGGGTTTCATATCCTTCATGCTGGCCCTGAAAGAGAATTAAATAACATCAACTCTCTCAAAGCAATGGAAGAGATGCTCATCTCTAATAAGTAAAAAAGGAAATAAGATCAAGAAGGATGTTTTGTTCCTTTTCATCTTTCTCATCTTCTAATTCTCTTGGTTCAAGTGTTTATTTAATTCAGAAAAGTCACTTCAGACTGAGATGAGTGAACTCACTGCTTACTCAAATGTAAAAATTTGATGAATGAATCACTGCACTCTTCTGTGTGCTCTCTCGTGTACAGCTATGAGACTATGTAAAAGATTTTTCTATTCAGAGGGAAGGAAGGAATGGATGCACTAACAGACAAACCAAATTTAGTCATGCAAGAAAGAAAAGAGGACATTCACATTGCAAATGGCTCACTGACAGCAGATAGATCTGATCCATTAGGAATATTTTAACAGCAGCTATGGATTATTCAGGCTTTTTCCATTCCATTCTGAAGCCAGTTAGAAAGCAGTTGCAGACAATGATTCAGATTCAAGTCTGCTGCATGCAATGTGTTAGCCAGTTTATAAATATATACGTGTGTTTGTACACATGCATGCATGTATGTGAATGCATGCAGTAAGTCAAGAAAAGGAGAAAAGAGACAGAGCTGCTGGCAAATACAAAAATCATTCATTAGCTAAAACAAACAAACAAACAAAACAACCAAAACAATCCCAAAAATTCATTAGAGACATAAATCGACAATACTAAATGATGGATAGCAGTAGTTTCATCTCAGCATCATTGGCTGTGGCCAAACAAATAGCAAAGCAGCCCCAGGATCAGGCATGCCCTGGCTGACCTCAGAAATGCTGAACACATGCACAAACACATTTATCTAGTTTCCCCGTACAGCAAACTATATCACCTGGAAGAGTAAAGATTTTTTTCAATGTGAATTTAAAAGCAGAAAAAATGTTTCTATTATTCTGGAAGAAAAATTCTGTACTGTTTAACAGATTATATATTTTTGGTTGAAGTTTGAAATTGGATATTCTTCATTACTTCAGTATGGATTTATAAATTGTTAATCATTGTTTATGTACATTTGAGATTAAGATCAGGTAGAGTTGGTGGTGGTACTGTGGTAGTTTTGTGAAGCAGCTGTGTTTCAGAAGCAGTTCTGAGTCAGGCAGGAGCTGCTAAAGTATATTTTAGTTTGATTAAACTCAGAAATAAAATTTAGAACTAAGCATAGTCCAGCAAAAGAGAAATGAAAAGGGGAGAAAAGACTATGTGTGCCTCTTACTACTTTAAATCTGACATTGGTTATATTTAAAGCAAAATTGAGTTGGCAAGCATATAAGCCTGTTCAGAGTGTTGATCCTGAATTGATGGACACATCGGGAAGATGACTACAGTACACAGGTAACAGCACTTGCTTCCTGGAAAAGCTAATCATATGACTTGTCATACACAATTCTTGGTTTAGTTTATAAAGAGGAATAAGCTCTGTACGTATTTTCTCTGTGATTTCAATGTCTGAAAGCATTAATGAGAGTTAGTCTTAAGAGGGAATACCAAGCGCTTTAACAAAGTCACACAAAATTATATAAAATGAAATAGAACCAAAATCCTGGTTAGTGAGAGAGCAGAGAGCTTTGAGCAAACTTAACATGCTCAGTATCTGAAGAAGTCTCTCATTTTCTATTGACCTTTTTTTTTTTGAGATACTCTCTGCACCATAACTTTACATCACATCTTTTTTCTTTTTTTTTTCTCAGTATCATAGTGTCTTCTCAGTGCTGTCCCTTTTCCTGCATAATTAGAAGAAACATTAAAATAAACATAGGTTCGTCCAAAATACCCAGTGCTTAAATGTTGGAATGTTGGTAAGAAATTTCTTGTGATCCTCCCCATTTTTTTTTTAAGGAAGAAAAGTATCTTTCTTATATTAAAAAGAAAGTTGAGATAATATGCCAGTTTAAATGAGCTGCCAGAATCATTAATCTCTTCTTTCACTTGCCAGTTTAGATTGTGTAACTGTGGATTTTGTAATATTGTTCCTTAGAAAACAAAGGTCTCAAGAGATATTTTTCTTTCCTCTAAAAAAATGCTATGTTTTGAATCCTAAATCATCTTCCTCAACTCTAGTCCCTTGCCTCCTATAAACCCATACTAAACAGAAGTGTTTTATTGGTCCAACTAAATTAAAATTATCAACTTCAAGAACAAAAAAAAAAAAAAACAACTAAACAACCAAAAAACACCAAAAAAATCCTTCTATCTTTGAGGTACCTCATTTACCCCCACAACAAAAGCCCAACAAGCAGCATCCAATGTGAAGAACAGGAAATTCTGTTTTGACAGGCCAATCTGCCTTTTTCGTGCGAATTTTTATTGTATCCTCAAACACTAGGAATTGTTTACAGCTTTCACATTCATCAACAATGATCAATATTATCAGCTACACACACTGATTGATAACACAAATGCGCAAGTTACATATTTTATACCTTGTGCTATGCACTGAAAGCAGCAGAGCCAATTAGTGAAGCAGAGAACACACTGTGACAGACTGTTAAATAAGTATTATAAATATAATGTTGCACTTAAAACAAGTATTTTAGGAAAACAAAAAAATTTTTAGAGTCCTGAAGAACTTACAGAGTTAACAATTAATAAAACCTTCACATACTAGATTGCTGTTTCAAGCTCAGCTCATACTGTTATTCCAGATTGTTGTACTTATATCATTCAATAGGTGACTGTTTCTTTAGCCCTGTCCTTCAGGAACAAAGTCCCTCTTAATAGGGGTAGCAAAATAATAAAATAATATGGCCATAACTAATCTATAGTGTTGTTGGAAGGTGAATTTGAGCACCGAGATTTTCACAGTCTCTCTTTTGAACATTAATTTAATCAAGTCCAGTCTAAGGTACACTGGCTGGGCAAAATGAAAAAAATTGCCAGATTGCTCCTTGTTGCTTGTACCTTCTGGAAACCTTAAGTTATCAGGGATCACAGTTAACAACACATCTTAAAAGCATTTTTCAAGATTTTCCTTCTTTGGTTTCCTTATTTATATTTTCTTCTTACCCTCATTCTTCTCTAAACCACTAGACTACAACTAGGGCCCTCTATATGTATAGTTTGGGGTTTGGTTGGACTTTTTTTTGATTGCTATGACATAAGCAAATGCTCCACTGATGTAACAAGGCCATCTTTTATCGGAGGCAGTATGGGATAAGGTGATAACTTAGCAGACAGAACTTTTCTAATGATGATTAAGAAAAAAAGAAGAATTGAAAAATTGCCTCCAACCCATTGAAAACCAAGGGTCAGGAAATGGAGGTTAGAGATAACTTTGCTACTTTGCTGTATCATGTACAAAGTATTTGTCAGCCACAGCTCACCTAGTAATCGGGGTTTATGTGAAGCTAAATGCTGTTATGATATTCAAAGGTTATGTCTCTGTTCAAGAGTATTATTGATAATAAAATACGAATTGAGATACTGCACTAGAAACAGCTAACTTTGTAGTGTCTTTCGTCTCCGACAATTATATTCTAACGGGCCACACATTAAAAAAAACAAGCATTGTTTAGCATGACTCTTCAAATGCATTTTTAATTTGAATGTGCTTTCTCCTGTCATTTAGTATTGACAGTTTTAAACAGGTACATACTTTATCTCAAAAATTTGGCTTGAGGTAATTACAATTCCATAGATGCAATACACTGTAATCTTCATACTTTGCATGAACACATAGGTTCTCTTTCTCAGAGTTTAATACTTTAACTTTATGTTAGTGTATATCAAGCCAATGTATGCCAGCTAAACTGTTATGTAGCTACATGGACAGTTCTGTGCTAAACTGGGCACACACAATATGAGCATGTGTAAGACAGTGTCGTCTAATTGTATGCACTGGAAAGTCAGATCCAGTAACATATCCTAGAGAAAACTATTTTTTTTCTTGAAAAGACTAATATATGAGTTTCAAACATATTAAATAACCCTTGACCAGTTGAACTTTAAGAAATAATAAGGTGCCAGTAGACACAGAATACAGTGATAGAATGAATTTCAACAGCAGTGATCTGACACACAAGCTGCTAGCCTCAGTGCTGTTAGAAACAGCTAAATGCATCATGTTAAAGCCTGAGTTGTCTCCAGATGTTTCTATTAACACACTTCACTGTTTAATGCTATGAAGCCTTTTGAGCAATCATTATTACTTAAAGTGGTTATATTATATATGGTGGTAGTATAATCATTGTGCACTGAATTTTGTGTTAGAAGTTTTATTATTTTTTTTTTTATTTATCAATATCAATCTCAACCTTCTAATCTGCCTACTCCCATAGTATAGCTCACTTTTATAACGGAAATTCATGCAGGGTCAAAGTCAATTATCTAACAAAATAAGGAGTAATTTGCCATAAACCTAGAGCTGTTTAATTAGCTATCTAAACAGAAACCATACAGATGCTTTACCAGATTTCATCTGCATAAAATATTAACCCACACTCTAAGAATATAACCCATCATAGATTAAATTTTATACATGCTTATTCACAAAAAACATACTCTAGGAATAACATGTGAAATGAATCTACAGGTCTGATTGGTAGTATTGTCATATGTTCTTTCTGTTTGTGTGCTCAAGTCAAACTTAGATTTCAGTTTCTTTTACTTGAAAATTATAACATAAAAATGCTCTGAAATACTTGGGTATCACAGAATCTCCTAGTACTGGAAAAGTTTTGTGGTACAATTTCTTCTTAACCCTTCAGAATTGCTTTGAAGAGCATTTCAATTCAGTGTACAAGAGCAAGAGCTAACCCATTAACATGCATTGACACAGATTTTCTTAATATCATCAAATGCCAACAAACTATGAAGAGAAAAAAATCCATCCTCTGGAAAGACAGAAGTATTCACAGGGCTTTCATATTCTTAGAGTCAATTTCAAAACAATCCCATGAAAGTTTTGGTTCAAAATTTAGGTTGATAAAGTGTCAGAATGAAATTGTTTTTACATGCATTTTACAAACATTAGGCATTTATGACTGGACTTCCGATTTATCCCAATATATTTTCTTCATAGTAGTGACAGTTATCTTTGTTTAGATGAGTACAGAAAAATGGGTAGTGTTTCTATAAAGATCAAGTTTAAATGAAAACATGGCAGCTACTGAAATTAATGAAATAGTTGTAATAAATAAGAGTATCAGTCTGGATATATGAATCACCAGTATTCACACATCCAAGCAAAGCTAAATAAACCATACTCCTTTGGTGTAAGAACACTCTCATGTCTAGAAGAGCTGTTCCTACCCCTTCCAAGAACTACACAAAGGCTTCATGGTGTTTCAGGTCTGAAGCGACCACTGCCCTAGTTATTTTCTTTGCCATGGATAAGGTACTTTTTCAACAGATTGATTAAGATAGAACCACATTTCAGGCATCAATTAAGAAAAGAAGTGGGTGAGAATTCTCCCATGAAAAGTATTCATTCAAGACACAGTGCAGAAGGGATCTAGCTTGTTAATAAAGACAAGAAACAAGGCAACAAGGCTGAGGAACAAACTGAGCAAGAGTAAAGAGGCAAAACTTTTTTAGGTAGTCACATAATCTCCACATAAAAGTACACTGGGTTTTCAGCAGTAGGCTGAGGCAAACCCTATATTGTGGAGGGGCTGACAACTGATGTAAGCCTCCCATCAGCTGGCAACGATTACTGCAGGAACGACCTGTATTGTACAAGTTATTACTGGATAGTTCCCAGATGAGTTAATGCAATTGTAACCTAATTAAACCACATATCTGAAGTTGTTTTTCTATTTGCATATACATGACAACAGCAAATACAACACAATAATCCTTAAAGTAAATCTTAAAATACAACAAGGAAGAAAGCAACAACTGCAGTGGCAAACGAACGTAAAAGACTAAAAGCAGAAACGTCCTTCACATTTAAGTCACAGTCACTGCAAATGTGAACAATATATGATGAAGTTCTTAGGAAACAACCTGAACTAAACAGCCCAGGTAGACAATATGATGAAAGAAAAAAACCTACTGAACATAATCAGAAACTGATGCACAAGGGAGAGGCACTGGAACTAATTACATGTGTACACACACACATACATACAAGCATTTTACTTCAGCTGTAACAGCTCAAGAGGAATGTGAATTTTTGGAGACTTCTCAGTGAAACCACCTGCTGGACATAAACTGGAGGACAAAACAATATGCCACATTTTAAAGATATTTATTAACTACATGATTCTTCTCTTACTTTTTTTGTTTTGTTTTTTTGGGCTTTTGTTTGTTTGTTTGTTTGTTTGTTTAAATCCTGCATTTAATGCTGCAGCATTAGTTTTGGGTATGATCAGACTCTAGTTATTTTAATTATACTGTTATCAGGGTGTTTCTTAGCTGTATAGTTATCAGTACTACTTAGCTGTGTAACTGTATGCGTGTCTTTGTCTTAAACTAATATTTTTGCTCTTTTACTGTAAGTTGTAACAACAGAGCCTCTACATAAACTGCAGAATAAGTTGCATAAATATGAGTTTATGTTGCAGAATATTAGATCTCTGAATTGTACCCTGTCTGTTAAAAGCTCTGCTACAGTTAGTTCATACTAGCACTGAATGTCACTAAATGCAAACTGATTAAAAAACAACTTATTTTTTAAGCAAGCAGCCCAATATCTTTAAAAGAAAAGAAAATGCTCTTGCACAAAAGTTGTACAAATGCTTACAGACTTGCAGTCATTTGGCAAATATTTTCTGAAAAGGAAAAAAGACTGTCTTTCAGGGGAAGCTCAATTACCCATATGTCAGAAGAGACTTTCTGACATAACTAAACTGCTGGCTAAGTTTCCATTACTCTGTATTTACAGGCCCTGATATTTTGTCAGCGGCAGGATACTAAACTAGAATTATCCAATCTGTTTAACAATCTGTAAGCTTCTTCTATACACATTTCCTTTGCTCACCAAGTATTTACTTTCTGCTGATCCAACTAATGTATACCTACAGTCTGAAATGTATTACTATGAGCAATTCAAGTCCGCATGCTAGGAGCCACACAGTGAGAAAAGAGACCTAGCAGTAAAGAACCAACAAAGGATGAATGGCCAAAGGGTAGTGAAAGATGGAGTCCAACAACATATTCTTGCCTTTCAGTTAAAAGTGTAGTGATGCTTGTGCTTTTTAGCTACATACCTCTATCCATTCTGAGCTTTTCACCACTTTATTTCAATCCTTTACTCAATTTTCACTTTAACTTTACAGTTCACTTTTGGAAACAATCCAAACTATTGTGTGAAGGGTAGTGAGGCGGGAGGAACATTTACTGTTTTAAAGGATTACCAGACTTAGCTGCTACATTTCTAGGTGTTGCTTTTCAGCAGCACCATTGTACCATACTGTCTGCTATTTCTCTAAGTGTCATCAACTTGTCAGCTCATAAGCAGGTGTAAAGCTTTGTTCCTCCCCAAGTCTCATGTTCAGTGAATCCAATGGAAGTCTGCAAAGTGTTGTGTCAGGAGTAGTTTCTTTGTAGAGAATTTAAAGGTAAACATTTATCTTCAAAATTAATGTAATTTGTTGCTACAGCAAAGAAAGCAACAGCATACTGGTAACTGGATTATTAAAAGTCCTGAAAACAGAAGAGGTGCCTGGGAGGCTGTACTCAAGAAGCACTTAAAAGCCTAAAAATCACTGGAATGTGCAAGTAATGGAAGAAAATTATAAAATAAACCAAATAAAATTTACTGACACGGGAAGATAAGTATTCCATACACATCCTACATTCCCCAGTTGATACTTGTGTCAGAAGGCAGAAAGCCCAGTGATGGACGTTTTTATAAAACAAATATATATTCAATATAATGCATTCGGATTTACTAACAAGTAGATCAAACTATCAGACTTTTTAAAATCAGTGATGTACAAAAAGCCATGATGAGGGGCATTTGTCTATCCAGCTGTCACTAGTCATCACAGCAGGAAAAACAGGTGAACAGTTTCACCCCAAATCCAGCCACCAAGTGACCTATGTTATTACTTCAAACAGGGTTATAGTATCTCATCTATTAGAAATAAAAGGATCTATAGTAATTTTCATTGCTACTGCACTGAATTTAAAATCCAGTGCTTCATTGTTTGACTGAGAGACAGCAGGAAGAATTGAAGGTCTTATGACTGTGTCTCAGGTCTAAACTAAACATCTCCAATTCAGTTTATCAATGATTCCTGAGGTGTTATTCCAAGAAGAGACAAATCACTGCATGTAGAAGGAGTTTGGATTTATTTTGTTCTTAAAAAAATATCCTAATCTGGAAGCCTTTCAATGAGATCAGAACACAACACTGGGTGAGGTATTATAAAAAAGTAATAAAGCTACATACTATTCCTTCATAGGTATTCAGCTGAAGAGAGCTAGCAAGGCAGAGAATTTGGACCTTCACCTTCAGTGAATGCTGTTTCTAGTAATTCTAGTGAGGTTGTTTATATGTTATTTCTTCTGGAAAGAACTGCAAGAGGATGAGTAACTATCTCATTTCTGATTATAAGTAGGCAAGATTATTTCTGCTTCTGTAATTGCTTTTTATCCTACCATGGTAAACAATACATCGGCTATCATATTACTTTTGACAATAACTTTTATGCACTCTGAGTCTCTGTTTGCTGTGGATACTGTGATCAAATTATCTCATTCTAAAATTGTGTTAAGCATAACTAGAAACAACAGTGCTTATAATTTTTTTTTCCCTGCTGAAAGAAAATTACTCCTTGAAAGATTAGAGATACTTAAAGCTAAGTAAATGAAAATCAAAAAACAGAGAGTGTACTTGTTTGCTTGGTAGAAAGTGTGCTGTATCTCTAAATTTTCAAAGATGCTAAATTTTAATTATAAATTTGTTTAGATGTTATAGACCTCTGTGTGAATTAGCCATCCAGCTATCCATCTTGGGACAGAAGACACAATCTAAAACTAAAAACTAAAAACAAAAACAAAAAAAAAGCAAGCAGCCTCCAAACTATGGATTCTTACAGTACAGAAGTATAGAAGCATCTCTTTCCCTCCTCCTCTTCTCCTGTTTTTTTTCTTTCCTCTCCCTCTCCTGGTTTGTTTTTTTTTTTTTTTTTTTTCCTCTCCTGTTTTTTCTTTCTTCTTCTCCTGTTTTTTCTTTCTTCTCCCCCTAAACCTCTGTTTTTTACTTTCACTTGTCAAGTATTTCACAGTTTCTCAAGTATTTAACAATGAGGATCTAATTGGAAAGTGCCAGGTTCTTTTTTGTTACACTTTATCAATATTGTTAAGGGAATGATGTAATTGTTTGGGGTTTGGTGAAGACATTCCATGTCACTTCAGTGTTAATACCAGGCTGGAGCCTTCCTTGTCTGCCTGTGTAAGCTAGATAAACAGACCTGTGTGCTTTCTTCTCATCTCAGGATACTTACTCAGAGAGATCTTGGAACATATGCCTATTGCGAGCTAAACATTTCACTTTTCATTTTATCCATGTGCCAGAAATCCATTCCTTGGATAAACACTTTACATACTGACACTCTTAAAGTCACTAAACACGATAAATAAAGAGAAAATACATCATTTCAAAACTCATTAAATATTTTCTCATTTGTGACAAATGAACAGCTATACACCGTATGGAGTCCCTGGAGTAGACATTCCATTTTCTTTGTCTTTATTTTGTGTGGAAGATTAACTTTCCATTTCAGCTCCTCTATTGCACAATTGAGCTCTTCTAAAATACACATTGCTGCATTTTCCCCAAATCATTATTCATTTTAGAAACATTTTTGTTGTTACTCCTGCAAGAGCTTTCCTTTTGGACTTTTGTATTTTCATAGAGATATCAGCTTTATTTTTTTTTTTTCTTTTTTTTTGGGGGGGGGAAGATAGTTTTTCCTGAAAGCTAAAGTAATACTATCATGAAGTAGACCTGAATTTACACACAGGTTGAAGTGATCCACTTCAAAAAGGAAAATCCAAGCGCATTATTACATTAATTTTGCTCCATCTAACCCATCACTTTTCTTTGCACTACTTCCTTGTCTACTCATCCTACGCATTTCTGTTCTACCTATGATTAACCAAATGTAACTAATCTTTTATTTAGATTTTTAAGCTCTCAACATCTTTTTCACCCATCCCCTGCCAAACAAGATCCCAAGCATTTTATTTCTAAGCCCAATTAAAGATCTTACTCAAATAAATACACATATCAAAACTGTACTATGAAGCTGTTTTCAATATTGTAACACCATAATCTGAGAATTTCAGTGGAAAGGTGGAAGGAAGAAAGAGCTATGTAGCCTACGCAACAGTAAAACAGAACTTTTCACTAATTTTATCCTAAGCATAGAAAGGGTTGAAAAGGACCTTAAGATCACCTTGATACAACCCCCCTGCCACCGGCAGGGACACCTCCCACTAAACCATGCCACCCAACGCTCTGTCCAAACCGGCCTTGAGCATTGCCAGTGATGGAGCATTCACAACTTCCCTGGGCAACCCAATCCAGTGCCTCACCACCCTCACAGTAAAGAATTCCTTCCTCATAGTCAATTTAAACTTCCCCTTTTAAGTTTGAACCTGTTACCCCTTGTCCTCTCACTACAGCCCGGCATGAAGAGTCCCTCTCCAGCATCCCTATAGGACCTCTTCAGATATTGGAAGGCTGCTATGAGGTCTCCACATAGCCTTCTCTTCCAGGCTGAAGAGCCCCAAATTTCTCAGCCTATCTTCATATAGGAGGTGCTCCAGTCCCCTTATCATCCTCGTAGCCCTCCTCTGGACTTGATCCAACAGTTCCATGGCCTTCTTATGTTGAGGACACCAGAACTGCACACAATACTCCAAGTGAGGTCTCACGAGAGCAGAGTAGAGGGGCACGATCACCTCCCTCGATCTGCTGATCTCCATTTGATGCAGCCCGAGATAGGGTTGGCTTTCTGGACTGCAAGTGCACACTGCCGGCTCATGTTCACTTTCTCATTGACCAACACCCCCAAGTCCTTCTCCTCAGGGCTGCTCTGCATCTCTTCTCTGCTCAACCTGTAGATGTGCTTGGGATTGCTCCAACCCAGGTGTAGCATAATTCCTCATGTGTTCCATAAAAGTTTTTGCATGGGATGTTACACTTGCTAGATATTCTCAGTAAGGAGGAACAACAAGGCTGAATTTTCTTTGACAAAACTACTACAGCAAAGGAGCTGCTCTGTTCAGAATAGAGGGAAAAGAAAGAATTAGGACAAGTCAGAAGAAACAGACCAAGCTGAATGACTATCCAGAGATCAGTTTGCTTTCTTCTACATATTGCAGATGCTAGATATACCAAAAAGAATTTTTTGATATGACGGCTCCAGTGCAGTTGGGTTAAAAAATAAGAATGGAGAGTGAATTAGACACCAGAACTCAGTGACAAGTCACAAGATTTCTAAATAATCTGCAGATTCCCATTGTCCTTAGTTATCAGTCAGTTTTGGATGCATAGGCTAATCCATTTTCCACAGGCAAAACAGTTTCTTTAAAAGAGCAGTCAGAGATCACAAAAATATCTTCTCCTAACAGCAGTTTCTTCCCTCAAAGTTTTATTGTGAAACAGATTTTTAAGGATAAGACTTATGTAACTCCACAGTTAAAGAAACCTAAGGGATGCCAGGAATGCCTTTCATATACTTGAGCAAGAGGTATGACACTAAGCCAAAGCAATACTCCCTTTGTTCCAATTTCTCCATCGTTATCCTGCATCACCGATATACCACTCAAGGGCCTAAACAACTCTTTACAAGTAAGATGGGAGGTTCTTGTGACATAGGAAGATCCACGCTTCCCTTGGCTTCCTTTCAGGCTCTATTTTTAGTACATGGCCCAGGGGAATACAGACAAAATATTGTTCTATACCATGAAAGACATCAATTGCACTGTTGCATTACAGCAGGTAGCAAATTTGAGCATCAGGGCCAAAGCATGGCTAATGAACCATAGTAGAAACTGGAACCTTTTATAGTGGCATATTTTACAGGAATCCTATTGAGGGACTTCTCAGCCTTGGGAATATATAAAGATTATATTCATTAGCATATATTCAGTGATAGTTATAGCTAGTAGAAAAAGAGGATGTTATTTTTAGTGAAAGAAAAACAAACGAAGACTGTCACTTTCACTAAATCTGGACTAAAACTGGTGTGTGTCATATTTTGATCTTTTGCTGGGACAAATAAAAATCCATCCCATTTAAACACTGTTTCTGGAGAATACTGCAAAAATCAAAAGAAACCACAAGTTGTGGAATGCAGTGAAGTTCCCAATTTTGAAAACTCTCTCAACTGCACACATCTGTAATGAAATTTAATGAGGTATTTTGCTTTTTGCCACAAAATAAAATATTTGAAACTCTAATAGCAATTCTACAAAGGAAGTCACATTAAATTACACAAATCTTTAGTATATTAAAAACCAGGTTATTTCAAAGCAGACATTTTCTAAGCACAGGAAATGTTACTTAATGAATAATAGTTATATAGGAAATGCTATTTGTGTCTCAAGTTATCACAATTCTGCTGCAGTGTGAACAGTTTTCTGTCCTTCCAAATAGTATATTCTGAATTTATTTTTATGTAAGGCGCATACATTTTCCAAAAGACAAAAGTCATGTGCACTATTGCTCTAAAGGTAGGCTGCTTGCCTATATTCCTTCAATTTTTTTTTCCTAATTATCATATTCAAATTGACAAATAAATAAATATCACTTGGATTTTTGAGTGAATTTCTTTCACTATTCAAAAATACAGTAATGCTGGCTACCAATATAGCAACATCTACCAAAACATGTTTCTCAAAGAAAGGTTTTACTACATTTTTCTTTCTTACCTTTTATGTGCTTCTGTCAGTGACTTTTCTTCATTTTCTTGGTCTGTTTTTGCTGTAAAAATACAATCAAAGAATTACCTACAAGGTGAAAGATAATGCTGTTTCAAGGTAATGTTCCTTGTAAATACATTGTGTAAAAAGTATGTAGAAAACACATGTGGATATACTCACATACATCAATTCTGAAAAAAAATAAACTGTCAACATCAACAAAGCACACACAAACAAAACTACATGAATTTTTATAGCATATCCCCATTAAAAAAAAAAAAGACAAAAACCAAAGGAAAACCCAAACAAAAACCACCACCAACAAAAAAATTCTAAACTTTGGAAAATTAAAAAAAATCTCACAGTAATATAAACAACCACCAAGTCATGGAAGTGATTTAAACCAGATCTTTGATTGTGAAATGATTGTGAAAACTTAACAAATATAGGAACTGTTCCACCAAGAAAAGCTAAGTGAAGAGCAGCAAGGATTCGGCTTTTCTAAAAGTTGTTTGATAGTTACAAATAAAGCTCTTTTTCCTCTCCCTGCATGCACCGTCTCCCTACACACACATCAGGTAGTGATAGTGAGCCCATGTCAAAAACATGACTGCTTTTATATAATGGAAATCAACATTTGGTGATCAAAATACAAAGCTGTCATTGACACACATTGGTGAAAAAAATTATACATTTAACACATGTTCTCTCATATTTTATTTTGTAGCTATTTTACTTAACTTAGGTGGGTATTCTGATGAACAAAGTCTATAAGAACATGCATATATTAACTTAGGCATCACCAGTGTGCAAAGAAATACTACAAACTGCTCTGCGCATGTATGCTTAGGTGAAATTTATACTTATATAGTCATTCAGGTAGCATAACTTAAATCCCAGTTAAAATTTGTATACTTCATCCAAAAGCTTTTTAGTTTAGAACTTGCTCCTCCTTTTCATTCTGCTGGACTACTGGCCTGTTAATCGGCTAGGAGAGTTTTAGGACTTTCAAAAGTCAATGGGTTTTAGGATATGAAGAGATTCTGAACTGCTCTGGAATCAAGTGTCAATGGTACAGAATTCATATTGAAATCGAAAAACAGAAGAAAAAAAGCTTAAGTCTATTTTTCATTTCACTTTCCCTACATAATTCTACAATAATAATTACTTAAAATTATTTTTCTACATTTTAGACACATAACCTTTGAAAAAGGAAATTCTGATTTTATACTTGACAAAAATGAGGAAAACAGTACATTTACCAGCGATCGAAAATAATCACTATTTTGTATTACAATGTTTCAACAAACAGCACTTTAAAAACATAGACTAACACTAAAATAGACATTCAAAATCTGCAGCAAAGATGCACTAAATTGAGTTTTCGTATTCTTTTCCCAATAAGAACAAGGATCAGAGCTGTGCCTGATGCTGCAAATTCTCTTTATTAATAGTATTGTAGTCTGCTGAGTAGGGTGAGCAGTGCCTGAATGTTTACAGCGGCAAATACTGTACTCACTAACCATAACATGAAGACTCAGGCTCCATCACTGTTTTGCTGAAAGTGAAAAAATTCTAGCAAACCACAGAAAACTTAAGGGAGAGCTGGGTAAATGTTCTCAGAGAAGTTCAAGAGCACGTGAAGCCTGCCTGATTACAGGTTTCAATACTGACTTGAAACTCAGCCCAGATTCTTCAAAAGGTTTGTGAAGGCTCACAACCCTTTTGAGTGAACTTGGGCCCAGTGTTGAGTGAATCTCGGCTGACTTAGAGTTTTTCTTTGAAAGTCCTGCCTTACTTTGGATATGAAACCAGGTGAAACCTGGCAGCTTTGACAGAATTCCATTAATTTATATTTTTTCTCTTCATACCTCAATTCTGAAAGTCAAGGTATGACTTATAAATCCATATGGTGTAAGAGAGAAGAAACTGCATGCAAGCTTGCTCACTGGAAGAAGGGGGATCCAATGTCTAATTCTGCATTAACACTTTCACTAAGTGTCTGTGGATACAACTTTTGAAATAAATAATTCTGTTACTGAAAAATGCAATTTGTACCCCTCGCAGTTAATCAATGCCTGGAAACAGAGGCTAGCATGTTCCAGCCTAGGACAGTCTTTTAGTACCTACATTATATTTGTAGCAAGTAATTCTTTTTGTAATTTCCAGAACTGATGGGCTATAACACCACCTGAGATGTTTAGTTTTCTGGTTTTGTTTTGCTTTTTAATTCTTTATTTTAACCGTTCTGCATACACTTACAAACACTTGCCTACCAAAAAGGAGTAAATATTCTACAATTTACTTTTGAAGGAATGCAAGTTTACTTTCACTTAAAAAAAGAAACTTACCATGGTCAAAAGAGGAACACAAAACAAAACAAAACTAAACCAACAAAACCACATCCTCTCCAAAAGAAAAAACAACACACCAAAACTTTAGGTATTCATACGTCTAATCATTTCATAGATCACGGGTATTGTACAATGAAATTCTTGAGAATCCCTGAATAATGCAGATACATGTAACAGCATTTTCTTAAAAAGTAATAAGCACATATGCATAAGGTAGCTACTATAACACACAGAAAGAGATTTCATCCTGCATCAGATCACTTATTGGTATTAAACAGTCTTGCAAGGAAAGAATTTTCCTTAAAAGAGAATTCCCTTGTAGCCTGCTCCAAATATGTGATGACACTTCTAAATCTTTTACATGTTATCAGAAGGATATTATTCAAGTATAAATCTCACTTGCAATCCATTTGCTGTCTCATTTTTCTAGACATAAAAAGTTAAAGAACAGAATGAAAACTATTCTGCTTTCACAAGATGACAGGTGGCACCAATGAAAGAAGAAAACATGTTGTGTACACACAGGGATCTGTCCCTCTTCAAAGAAAACATTCAGATAACTGCAGTACACAGCAAACATCTGAAAGCTGTAGACAATGGCTTGTCAAAGACATGCATTGAGATTTATCCAGCAAGGGAAGAAAGCTTCCTGTTATCAAAACCATGAAATTCCTACTATCGCCTGGTTACAATGGAATAAGTATTAAATGTTGAAGCAGCTGGAAATTCCTATAACTTCTGGAACTGATCAGTAGTAGGATCACTTGATATTAGTGGTTGTTGGTATTTGGCTCTTAATCACCCCACTGATAAACTGTTTTCAACTCATCTTTTCTGTTGGAATAGAGGAGAGAAAAAAAAAGAAAAAAAGAAAACCGGACTTATGGCAGATTTAGTTGAAGTGTCCCAGATTGAATTAGACTTTATCATTTAATTCAATATAAAACATCTTTACTGTCACTTCTTCCTCCAAAACAGTTCATCATAACTGTAAAGAGAGTACCTGAAGGGCAACGATTTGGCATTTTTCTTTCTTGGCAGCCTATATCAATTGAGTGCTAAATAGCAGCCTGCAACGTATCCACCTCAGGAGAACAGGGTTGGAAGAGAAGTTCATTTCCTTTAAAAAAAAAAAACCCTCCTTCAACAGGTGAAGTAAAAAGGAGAAAAACCCTAACGACACCACAGTGATCCTACCATGGCAATTGCTGATACTGGAAAACTGGACATTTCCAGGGATACCATGGCAGCTGAGCACATCTGAACACTTCATTAAGCCACTAAAACTTCTCTCTATCCTCAATAAGCAAGATTACTTCAGAATGCCTAATTGATTTTCTTTGAAAAACATCAAAAAATGTCTTGTAGTCATCCAGTAGCCATATCTACTTCCGTATATATTCAGAATCTGACAACTGACCGTAGCAGTGACTGCAGACTTTTCTGACAGATTATTTTCTACTATCATACACAGAAATACTAGCCCTTATAGTTCATATATTGCATTATCAAGCAGAGGTAAAACTTAGGTTTATATCTCTGCCTGCATACACTCAATATATTATAGGGCTTTCTATGCAGCTTTCATAATCCTGAAGTCATACGTATTTGCAAAATCTACTTATAACCATATGGTTGAAAAATAACCTCAGGTCATATTGAAAAACACTGCTCTATCAAAAAAAAAAAAAAAGAAAAAGAAAAAACAAAAAACCCAAAAAAGCCCACAATAAACAAAACATTTTAGGTGAAAATGACCTCATCACATGGACAAAGCTGCCTTATCTACTATTCACAACAAGTAATGAATTGGATGACATTCCACTGTTTGCCTGCTTTTTCTATTAAGATACATTCAGATTATTTGAAGATGGTCATTGTTTGGAGTAAAGTCTATACTTCCTGAATACTTTATATATATGGTCAAAATTCAAGTATGTTTCTTCCTTACCAAGCATGAGAACTGTACTGTACAAGGCTCTTCAATCAACTCTTTTAACTAGAGGTTATATGTATTTCTTCAACATTTACATCAGATGTTCTAATTTCTTTTACACTTTTTGTGTTTGCATAAACTTCATGCAATCCAAAATGAGCTTTCCAGCAATGCCTCACAAAGTGTCATTGCCTTAATTCACAAATGCTCTGTCATTATCAGCATAAACCCACATTCCAGAATAATGTATGCCATTGTTCCATGTGTTTGCTCTTCCAAGTCTTTTAGATTAGAGTCCTGCAAAGATTACTTATAAACTTCTGCAAAGGCATGCATATGAACTGCCATACTGAAGTGGCCTATGCATTTATGAAAATCGGAAGCATCTCACAAAATTAAGTATACACATGCATTCTAGAAAACAATGACATTTAGCAGAACAGTATAATTCACTTTTCTGCAACTGAAACTATTTCTAACACTTTTATGAAGTATCATAAATGTATCAGGACATTTTTTTTTCACAGGGCTGCTAGTGAATAGTAGCTGAGACTTTGAAAATATGCCCAATAACATCTCTGGCAGAGCCAAAAAAATAAAAATTAAAAAAAAAAAACAAAAAAAAAAAACACCAAAAACAAATTTGAAGGATAGACTTTCCTTAAAAGTGTATGGAACATCTGGTTATTCATTTGTCATTGCTGTCCCAGATCCACAAAGATCTGAGGGATAGGAGGTGCCTGACAAAAGTCATGAGGATACTGGATGAACCACCACCACAAGCAAGGGCAGATAATTACACTGGTATTATTAGGGCCTTAGGTTCAAGTTTCAGATCTCTGCCAGTGCTCTTAAGAGAATTCACCCATTCTCTTTGGTAGTATATGTATTTTCAAATACCCCAGAAGACACCAAAATAATATTTACAGCTATTCTTACAGCTATTTGGCAATCAGCTTACTAATCAGCACTATAAACACCTTGAAATACAAAAGCAGAATAGCAAAGACACCAGGATCAGCAGAAAGCTCTTGAGAAAACCCCCTTTATACTTCTGAATGTGCTTTGCCCCAATTTTTTTATTTTGTTGTTCTTTGCTCTGTTTGCATGTTTTATTTAATAAGACTAATGTGACTGGGAACATGAGTAGCACTGGGAAGAAATAAGTAGCCATTTTAGGTGGAAACTATCAAAAAGGAAGTGGGTTATGAGGAATATTTTAAAGAAACCTTAGATGGTCATTAATATTTAAATGATGACAGCAGCTCATGTTTAGTGACTTTGTAAAAAAAAAAAAAAAAAAACAGAAATAATAAATTAAAAGCATTAAAACTTAAGCTTAAAATTGAATCAGCAATAACATCAGGAATTTCATTAGAAAAAGACTCAAAGCGAAAAATTCAGTAAGAATGATGAGTAAACTTTATGTGAAAATATACTTGGTGAAAGTAGTCACAAAACAAGTTGGCCCTTCTGTTCCAGTTCAAAAATCATTCCAAGCAGACCTTACACATCTACTCAAGCAAAATTCAAATGCACTCTCAGAGGTTTTGTTCTACCAGAAAGTTTTGATGTTAGTCTGTGGTATGATCCTGACCCAGAGATTACAGTCTGTAGTCACATCTGGCCTCAAACCCTGTTGCAAGTTAAACTATTTCTGCTGAACTAGTTTCAAAGGGCTATGAGTAAGAAGATGCACGAAACTGCCTTCTTCTGATCTCCTGATCTCTCTTAAGGGAATATCACATCTTCTCAGGTAATTGAATGCAGGAATACATCTGAGTAATCTCAGATGGAAGGCAACAAGAATTCTTTCATCTGCTTGTCTATGTCCTGAATCTTCAAGCTATTTTCTTCTTTCTTAATTTAAAGTGTTAACTAGTATTTGTTTATAATTAGCTATGAATATACTTTCCAATATCTTTCAAGTGGAACCAGTTGGCTTTTTTTTTGTTTTGAAGTTAGGGGTTTTTTTTTGACAGATACAGTGCCTTTTCAATGAGTCATTAGAGCTATGTTGCTATAAATTCAAGAACTTTTATTTACACTTGTAAACACTTAGAACAAAGGTCCAAGTACATTTGGATAGTTTATTATCAGGTACTTTCACGCTAAGAAAGCTTTGCAAGAAAAGAAAGCATGATTTCTTTGGGGAATCTGAATAAGAGTCTTGAATCCTTCTGTGTTTCCTATGACAAAGTCATAGAAGGCTGTGAGCATGAAGAATACCCACTTGCTCTCCCTTACTGTGTAAGATTTTCATACGTACAAGAAAAAGAACAATTTAAGTACTTCATTCTGGCCTCGGACTATTAAAGATAACTGTGGACAGAGTATCTAATATGATGGACATTTTCCTAATTATGTTATTCCATTTTTTTCAACACCTATGGTACGTTAAACACTTAAAAATTTGTAATGATTCCAACCAATTGCACTTTCACAATGACTTTACACTCTCACACAACAGAAACAATTCAAATTATATGCTATTTCTATAGGTTATGACCCGAATCTATGGAACCACAGCTTAAACTCTCAGTGAATACTTTGATCTTTGTTGAAAGTTAAAAAAAGACAAAAAACAAACAAACAAAAAAAAAAAACCCAAAAAAAAAAACCAAAAAAACCAAACTTTGTAAAAGGAGACTGACTTCAAATTAATAACTACATTAATTAATCACAATAAAAAAGTCTCAGGGCAAGTCCTATCTACCTCTCATGCGTGTTGTGCTTCAAGATGTGAACTCTCTCCAGCATTTGCTGCTTTTTTTTCATCTTAGGTAGTAGTCTGGTAAGAAGATGGGATGGTTTTGCCTCAGACTTTACTAGGAAGTGCTCCAGTCACACTGGCCAAGTCACAAAAGGCAAAGGCAAGGACAGAGAATGTAGGATAAAATCAGGTTTGAGACCAAGGAAGCTGAAGGTGCAGAAATCCATGGGATCTGAGGAGGTGCACCTGCAAGTTTTCAGGGAACTGGTGGACGAAACATCTCTAAAATTAGACAGGCATGGATTTGACGGAATATGAATCAGTGAATAAGGAATTGGCTAGATGGTCATCGTCAGAGATTTGTGATCAACAGTTCCATGTCCAAGTGGAGATCAGCGCTTAGCGATGTTCCTCAGGAGTCAGTATCAGAACGAGTGCCATTTAACATCTTAGTTGGTGACATGGACAGTAGGATTGAGAGCACATTCAGCAAGGTTGCTGTTGGCACCAAGATGTGTGGTGCAGTCTACGTGCTGGAGGGAAGGAATACCAGTCAGAGGGACCTGGACAGGCTTGAGAGATGGGCCAATGCCAACCTCATGAAGCTCAATAAGACCAAGTACAAAGTCCTACACCTGGATCAGTTAATCTCAAGCACAGATACAGGCTGAGCAGAGAAGATACTGAGAGCAGCCCTGGGGAGAATTCAGGGAGAGTGTGTTGGTTGATTAGAAGCTCAACATGACCTGTCAGTTTGCACTCGCAGCTCTCAAGGCCAGCTATCTCCTGGGCTTCATCAAAAGGAGTGTGACCAGCGGTCCAAGTAGGTGATTTTCCCCCTCTACTCAACTCTCATGAGATCACACCTGGAGTACTGCATCCAGCTCTGGGATCCTCAGTGCAAGAGGGAGGTGGACCTTTTTTCAGCAAATTCAGATGAGTGCCATGAATATAATGCAAGGGCTGGAGCACCTCTCCTATGAAGACAGGCTGAGAGAGCTAGGATTGCTCAGCCTGGAGAAGAGAAGGCTTCAGGGAGACCTTACAGCAGCCTTTCAGCACTTAAAGGGGGCCTACAAAAAAGCTGGAAAAAGACTTTTTACGAGGGCACATACAGATAAGACAAGGGGTAACAGCCTGAAACTGAAAGAGGGGGGATTTAGATTAGATATCAGGAAAAAATTTGTTACTAAGAGAGTGGTGAGGCACTGGAACAGGTTGTCCAGAAAACTTGTGGAATACTCACATACATTTATTCAGAATATTTTAAGGTAGATGACTTGTATCATGCTATTGTGACACTCAAGTGATGCTGAAATATTTTTTTTACTCTATTAATCCTGTGTGGTCTGCACTCATTGTATTAATGCCTGCAAAAATGATTAAATGAGGTCCTATGCCAAAGACATAAGAAGCTGCCAGCCACAGTCGAAAGGTTTGGCCTTTCATGGACTTTGAAGTGAAGTGAGGCTAACTCAGTGAAGCCTGTTTACTGCTACAAATACACCACAATCTGAATTAGGATTTTTATGTAATAATGCACACTGGTGGAGGTGCTGACATCTGAGGTAGGGACAAGTTTATGCAATACTGACATTAAACTATTTATTAGCATTAAGACGTCATTGTAAGATTAAAAAAATACTTTCAGCACTCAACAAGTTTCAAAACGTCTTTCAATAATCCAGCAAAAAAAATGCTAGCATAAAAATGTAAACAATCATGGAATTGTTTAAGCAGGAATTCCAGCATCTTTTGTTCTACTGACATTATGTTGCTCACCTTTTATAGCCCTCCAATATTTTTTTATAAAATGAAAGGCAAATAAATTAAAAAATTTTAGTAATGAGAATATTTTTCTTATAACAATAATAATATTTAGAGTGTCACCAACAACCAGCCCCTTAATGTTCTGTGCATTTTTTAAAAGAAAATCAAACACATTTATTCATATATATATTCCTAATGGTGTTTTAGTCATATTTTCCTCACATTATTTTTGGAGTAAAAAAAAAATGAAGTGGTGCTATGCTTTCCGTTATATTAATCATATTATAAAAACAACATTTAAAGAAAATGGAATCTGTAAAATCAATCACTCTGCATTAGAAAAAGCCAAAATTAAGATTACCCTAGCAGCATTCATTTTGCAATCATCTACAGTATTTCTGGAGCCAGGAACTGAGCCCAGCCTTCCAAGATTCAGTCTGATACTTTAGGCTCATTCACAATCCATCATTTGACGATGCACAGCCTTTTTCTGCTTGACCTAGAAGAAAAAGTCACGGCCAACTTTCTGGTTGCAGCTACAATGATAAACACAACACCCTTTGTGATTTACACATTCATTTACTAACAGTCTGGAAACTGGATTCGTGAGTGCTCCTCTTGGCAAGAGAGGAGATGGTTCCACACAGTTCAACCAAAAGGACAATTTTAGCATCTTTATTCTGCAAGATCAAGAGAATCTGGGTCCGTATTTTTGGGCCCAGAAGAATGAAACCTGGGACTGGTAATCACTAACAAGAGCAGAACTGCAGAATTTTGTAATAAGACTATGAAGAACCAAAGGTTGTACGGTAAGGAACCAGAGGTTGTATGGTTGCCTTGTACCTCCAGACTTACATCATACTGGAATTATTCCCAATGTTTTTAAATGAACTAGCTAAACAGCACAAAATTATGTTCTTACTTCTACAAACAATGCATTCTAGTGCTTAAATTTTCTGCACCATAAAGCTGTTTCTAAAGTCTAAAACCAATTATGCTGGTTTGGCTTCTGAATATGATATCAAATTACTTGCTTAGATTTGAAGTCTGTGACATTTGCACAATTTATATAATCTCAGTGGAAAAGCTATGATTCCAATATATTGCCTCTTCCTAGTTCCCAAACTAGATTTACTTTTCTGAGGGAGTGATGGTTGCTGCCTCCTATTGTAAATTTCCTCCCTTATCAGGCTGAAAAGACTGCACATCCTGACTGGAGTTCCAGCAGCAAATACCCAAAGACTGCTTTCCACTGAAGAGTTAACTACAGTTAAGACCAAGGGACTGAAACTCATTTGAGGTTCATGCACACACAGTTCTTACAACATAAGCTGGCTATCCTATCAAATGGGGACAAGGTTAGAGGATTATGAATTGCTAATAAAATTCCTCTACAAAATGCATGATGATTAGCGCCCTCAGTATTTCCCCACCATCCCATGTGTCAGACATTTCCCCCAGGAAAAGAAACTAATTCTGAAGCTTTTTAAACTGGTGGATGTGATCTCTGATGTCTTTGTGTCCCTATCTACCCACAACCACGTATGGAACAATGGAGAGAAGGCTCCCAAATAGTGCTTTTCTTCACAATTTTTATTATTCGAATTGTGATAACTTGCAGGGAATAACTCAAGGAACAAGAAACTTCAGGGACTGGACTGCTGATATTGTGGAGATAAAACCAGCACTTTTTAAACTCCTACAGTTCAGTCTGAATAACCTTTCTTCAGAAAAGGACTACTGTTCATGTTTCATGCATTTATTTTATATCACTCAAATTTTGGAAACCCTTAAAGAAATTGTTAGAAATATGCAACAAACAAAATAATAAATTTTTAAAGCCTTGTATTTTTTGAAATTTTTTCTCTAATCTTTTTTTAAGTAGCTCTTTTTAAAAAAAAATATCTGTGGCTATGGAGATTTTGGGGGAATAAAAAGTCTTAATATCTATGAAAATGAAAGAACCACATTATCTACTTTGTGATTGACGATTTGCAGCATATGGACCCAAAAAATGGAATGGAAAACATAGGTGAACAGAGATTATTGTGTTGAAAGTTTTGAGGCGAATAAACCCTCAGAAATCAAATGCATAGAATCAAGTATGCTTGGAAATATCTACTAAGCTAGTGTAGGTAGTTTGAGTCAAGTTGAATGATCATTTTAATAATGACCCTGAAGTCCATCAGAAAAAAGACTGACATTCTTCCACTCACATGTGTATTTTAATGAATATGCTAATTATTTTACCTACTTGGTAGGCTGGCAAGGCAAATGCTAAACAGCCTCAGTCATACATATCACTAGCATTTTCATCTAAAACATTACAGCTGAACAAATTCTTGCCTCTTTCCCTTCTTTGCCACTCAAATGAAATACTCCTTACAAGCTAGCAATATAGAAACTTTTTTCTGATTCTGATGAATCTACTAAAAGTGTTAATGTTAAAAAAGTGGTTGTATTTATGCATCAATAGTAACAAGCAACTAGACTAGTTACAGTAATTTACTTCAAGGTTATATAACTGTGCCAGACAGTAACTATTCTTATAAATCAGTGCTTTTCTCACCCCTTGCAAGGATATTTAATTTAATGTCCAAATTTTCTTGCCTATGGGAAAACCATTTTCCATTTTAGCTGCTACCAACAAATAGAAGTGAATATGCTGTAAATAACTAGCTACTTTTAACTTCTGGGTCCCTTTATGGGCACAAGTTATCTACTCTGAAAAGGCATTGTATAAACATGCCAATTATTCAATCACATGAAAAATGCTTTTCATTTGAATTATAAGTTAAAACTTTCTGACTTTAGAGAAACTGGAACCTGAAAAGATAAAAAACTTAAAGCTTGATTTTTCTTTGCTCAGAACATATGTTGTATAAACACACATCTCCAAAAGGTGCCAAGAATTGTCCCTCTGTTTTTCTAAATGATCATGTGTGCAGTCTAGCTGAAAAGACTCATCGATTATGTCTACATAAACAACAAAAGCCCTTAGAAAAAATATCTAGATCAAAAGCCTGTCAAACACTGAACAGGAAAGAGAAATCCTGCTTTAAACATGGTCTCTTTCAAGTCTGAATTCAATCCCACGAAGTAAAAACAAAGGATTTCATAATGAAAGGTATTTAAAATTACTTTATTTTTGGAACTTAACCAGGGATTCTTTTCTCCTATATGTTAACCTTTGTCTTTCTTACACTGGGAAAGAATTGTGCAAAATGGGCTTACAGTTTTAAGTAAATGTAGAAATTGTTCAGTCACAGTCCACTGCGCTCACAAAACACATTTTCAATTATTTTCAACAAAATGCAACAGTGATATTCTTTATGACATTGTGGGTTTCTCCTTTTATCAACTACCTGACAATATCCACTTAAAAAAGGAAACACAATAAAGTTCTTAATAGCTGAGATGCATTTGTTTTCTCTTTCCCTCTTTCTCACTTTTCCTAAAATAAAGGCACATAATCAAGAAAGGAAATCCCATATCCTTGCAAAACAGAACAGATTATATATAATTATGCTTTGGAAGTTAGAATCAGGAAGCAATCGAAAGTATAGATTCAGAAAGTATGCTCTCTAAAAGAAATTAAAAACATTTAGCAGATACAGTTTGATGAAATATAATCTTCATGTATTTCCTGCTGTTATTAAGGTTAATATGCAAGCATATACTATGATTTTCAGTATACCTAGTGATCTGATTGATTTGTAATTTGTGATTGCCTCCTGTCTCTCTATATAAATAATAATATAAACCCAACTCAAACCACTTGCTACATGTTTAATCATGCCACTACTGTAACTTTTATATGTCATGTACCTAATCATAACCATACCTACTACTGTTGGTAACAACAACCAGTTTACCAGGTTTGGTTACTAGATATTTGTCTTAGAAAGCATGAATTCATATCTGATGGTTCAGAATGGTTGGCTTGCTCAATTTATTCATTGTAATTGAGAGTTCTGTAGCATGGATCGGTATTTGACTTCCTAGAATATTTAGATAGATGGTCAAGGATATTCTAAGCAAAAGAGATTAATGTGTATCTGACTGGCCTCTCAACCTTAATGTACATTCAGTTAATAATAGTTTCTATACTTGATAGCTTATTATCACAGCTCTAAGTTAACAAACAGCTCCATTAAATCAGCACTAGATATTAATTTTTCACATAACTTACCTCTTCAGGAGACAACGGGTGTGTCTTATTATAAAACGCAATATCAAAGCAGAAGGAGCATCAAAGTGGTCAAGAAAATCAAAATTACATTGGTGTACACATGAAGCCATTGTCACCCTGATGCACTGAATTCTGACTTGCATTAGAAAGTGATAAATGCAAAATATACTCCTTCAGAGTAGCACTGCAGGAGATTCTCTGATATTCCACTAGTCAAAAATTAGTTATCCACACCTCCTATAGTCTTGCACAAGAAGGGTCTATTAAAGCATTAAAAGCATAGTCTCATTTTTAAAGTGTTTTCCTTCTAGCACGCAAGATGTTAGTTCATCATGGGTATTTCTAATCTATTTTCTCTTGCAGTGTTTTCCTCTAATCACATCCAAGTATTTCATATGGATTTGCCTTATATCTGGAAAATCTTTAACTACTTCCGCTATGCTTACTCCATGTTTTTGGCACATAAAAAAGAATCATCTCTTTGGAAAGAAGTTAATGAAACAGATGCAGCTTCAATTAATTTTTCAAGTAACAAAGGTTGTAAAAGTGCTTTCTAATGGAATGCTGAATTTATCAGAGGATCATGCACTCAAGCCAATAGCATTTGTCTTTGCTGTCATGCGAAACAAAGTGACTCACCTACACTACAACAGAATCATTTCGCAAATCTTTTAGAACCATGTGGCATCTGATTAAACTAATCCACATCTTTCTATGATGCCAAAATAAACAGTCCCTTTCCCACAATGTATAAACATTGTTCCCATAACTTTCCTTTGAAATGCCATGAAAAGGTTAAGTGACGTTTCATTATTTACCTTGACTAATGAATTGCTCCATGCTGTCTTTGAAAGGCTGGAGGTGCTCTTCTAGTGATAGCTGATAAACTTTTGCTGCTTCTGTCTCACATACTGAAATTGAAGTAATAGATTAGTTTAGGATGACACATCATAGTATGGATCTGCATGCTCAAATAAAAGACACAACTTAATGCATAGCCAGTGAAACTGTTGGAATATCTGCCTCAAATGTACTACTTCAAGTACAAACATAATGATAATGTGCTCAGGAATAGTCACATTCCCAGTCAAATATTTTTGACCAAAATATACAGATAACTTACAGCCAGTGTTTAGTTTAGAACAGTAGTAACAAAAGTAGTAACAAAAATTAAAAAAAACATTCAATTGTATTGAAGGAGAAAGACAAATTTAAGGACCTGAAATGTACAGGAACTAAATTATAAATTCAGATCCCAGGCTGCATTGATATACCTAGCCCCAAGTAACGGTAACTGAATGAACCCAAAAGTTCAGATGCAAAACCTGCACCAAATAGTAGGCAGGAACTTTAGTGAATAAGGCCAAATGAGGGCATGACATCTGATAAAACTGCAGATATAGTAAAGTTCCTTGCATTGCTCAAAAGTAAAAATAACAAAATTATTAACGTGAAAGATTATAAGAATTCAGTTATCATGGCTCGAACTCAGTGAGAGATCTTAGAGGACAGCTTTGTTCTTGCACCAGAGATCAGGAGAGAGAAGCTAGAACCAGAAGCAGCCCTTGCAGAGCTTAATTCATTGGTGAGGTAGTACCACTGTGTTTCCACAACTACCCAAGCCAATTTAGTTTGGGGTAAAAAACAGACTTGCCACTACTACTTTAGGAGAATGTGAAGTTCTTTTTTCTGCTCTAGAGGAAATCTCTCTAGGCTGTGGTAACTTCCCACCATTCCATGGAAATGAATCTTGCTTGATTCTGCCTCACAGTTTCCCCTAAAAGCGCACACACCAGAAAAAAATTCCAAATTTTCCTTGTCTATTCTTCAGAGTTTCTTTCAAAAAAACAGGATTATTATGTCTTTAAATACAGGTTACTAATTAGGCATTAAAAAAAAAAAGATTTTTAAACAGTAAAATGTACTATCATAATTATCTTCTTTAAATATAAATTATGAGTTGAACTGCATCAATTAAAATATCTACAGATGAGAAATATAGTCTGCTTTTGAAGACTGGAAATAACAGATATTAGCCTTTCATGTACCACCATTATCTCCTCTAAAAAATGTGGTTCTGTAATACTTTAAATCAGTGTCACCTTGTTCTTCATCAAGAATAAATTTATAATCTGTCTCTAGTTTACAACAAGAAACTAATAACATGTCCAAAAGGGCACGGTACAGCAATTACGGATGACATAGTTAAAGACAAAGATCCGCAGGTTCATTAATTTTGGCAAATGCTGATCTGCCAACCCACTACAAATCTGTATCTACTCATTCAAGCTACAATAACAAGAAACTGAAAGTATATTTTGGTAGTCACATCACTGCTTTCTGTTAGCTATATGAATGGATTCACCTTTACTCTACTATTTGTCTGGTCTGCTATACCTGGGGCAAATCTTTGAAGAACGCTGCCTTAAATATCATAGAGACTGGTTAATAATTTTTCATTCATGGTTGTGAATACATTAAAGACTATTAGAGGTAACAATTTTAAAAATGCATATCTACTGAAAAGCAAACTGTCTCAAATATTTGGTAACACCACTCAAGTGTACTAAAGCCAGGATGACTGTAATCATTTAAATCTTCTTTTATTATTATTTTTTTAAGGTTAGAGCAAACTAAAAATTAATAACAGAAGATTTTTTTAGAGGAAAAAAATAGCATAGGTATATTTTAACCAACAGGCTATCCTGTTTCCGAAGCAATATTGAGGAAAAAAAAAAAGGAAAAAAGAAATTAACAACAAACTAAAAGAAACCACACAAATGTAGTCACATGGACAAGCCTGTAATTCTTAAACAAATGTTCACTGACATATCTGAGATAAGGGAGAGGTATTCAAATGACCATGAGTTTTTCTTAGAGTGTATGATAGAATTTCTATTATTCTTTTCTCTTATTGAGAAATAAGAGGCAGAACCTACAATAACATTTCATACCACTGAAATTCCATACCTTTCTCCAGAATATGGATTATTCTTCACAGCAGTACAACATCATACTCTCCTTAATTTATGTCTGCAGCTCACAATGAACTCCTGATCTCTCAGCTGATTTGACATATGTATAGATCCCATGAAGATATATTCCCACCAAAAATCTTAGCCTATGCCCATGCCAATAGCCTGAAGCAGTCTCTTTTCAAAAACTGTAAGGAAATGCAGGGATACACTATACTTTATATTCAACTTGCTAAGGAAAAGAGAAGCATGTAATATTGTCAGAAAGAAATGTCTGTTTTTTAACCATTCAGATACTGGGAACTCTTCCCTGGTTGATTTGTTTGTGAGGTGGGGGAACAGAAGTACAGTTAATGATATTTTTCTTTTTCCAATTTTTTTGCAGACTGGGCTTTTTTGTTTGTTCCTTTCCTCTCCCTGTTAAAAGACTAAAATAAACGATAGTCAGAAGAAGAATACTTCAGGTCCATTTTTGACCCTCTTCCTAAATTGCAAATGATGTCCAAGTAATTAAAAAAAAAAAAAAAATCCTTTTCTCCTGCTTTACAGAAATTAGGGTATCATATGTAGTAACCTCTAAAAACAGGACAAATTCTGCCATTATGATCATACTAATAACAGTGACATGCTGCTTAAAACAAGCCAGTTCATCAGATGCTTTCTTCATTAGAGAATTACAGTCCTGTAAACTCTTCCTAAGTTTCACAGTTCTCCAGAACACCAAATCTGGAATTGTGGTCTCCCTGCAGAACTTACTGAATATGGCACCCATTTATCATGTTTAATTTGTCAGTAGAGCAGAAAACCCTGTTTTTTGCATGAGATTGAATGCTTGTGATAGAAGAGTATTTAATAGCTTCTAAACAAAGTGGAGGTGAAAAAAAAAAAAAAACCAAAAAACCAAAACCTATAAAAAACAAAAGCCAAACTCAAACAAAAAACAATAACCCCAAAAAACAAATCTATCCAAAACAAAAGCCAATCAAAACCAAACAGAAACAAACCCCAAAACAAGAGAAAAAAAAAAAAAAAAACAAAAAAACAGCTATGTGACAATTCTATATGTGTCTTCTATATTTGATTTTTTTCCTCAGCTTCATTTCTCAACAAAATTTCTCTCCATGAAACAGCCCAACTAAATATCCCAGATATCAAAGGAATAGGTTGGCAAAGGGTTGGCTGTGATTGAGTGTGTAAAAGTTTTTTCTGAAACAAAAGCTTGTATCTTTTTTGATAACAGACTTAAGTTTGGTCTGTTATCCCTATTCTTACAAGTTCAGTTATTCTCTCATCTCACACAACTGAAAAACTTAGACAAACCTATCGTACTCCTAAGCTTTGTTTACTTTAAGCAGATTTAAAGTTTTGTTATAATGAAAGAACTGAAAGGTATTCGAGGCACCAAAAGCGAGTTACGCAGGCATTTACAAAAGCCAAGCACTAGGCAGAAACTTAATTCACCATGGAATTGCCTGAACAGGATTAATGAAAGAGAAAAACCTGCAGCAAGGTGAAGGTTTCAGTTCCCCTGTAGTCCTGAATACCCAGTCTTCATGCACTGATCTAAATTTGTAAGATCTCATATTCTAAGCAGAAGTTGGAGTGTGCAAATACACCCCTTCTCCGACCCTCTAAACCAATTTTAACATTAAACAATATCTCAATAATGGAGAAGACCAATAGGCCATCTAATTTAATCTTCACTTTAATATATGCTGAAGATGACTGTATATGATTTTCCAGAGAAGCGATGGGTTCTTGTGGGAGTACCTTCCAAATTTTGGGCAATTCAAAGTGATATCGTTCTGCCCATCTCTCTCAAAAACTCTTGATTTGGAATTTGATGTGAAAATGTGCGTTCAAAACCAACTCAGAGATTAAAATATATATATATATTCCAGCCATGTCCAATATCTCAAGAATCTTATTCTCTATTTTTATATTAAAATACAATTAACTGCCATTTTCCAAGTTACTGTGTTAGTTTTCATATCCTTTTTTTTTAACTTTAGGTAAATATATTAAAACTGCAAAAGGTTTCACAACAGCCTTCATTTAGATTTCACAACAGCCGATTAAGAGACATCCACACAGAAAACGAAAAGTCATACAATGTTATGCGCGTTGTACTAACACTTCAAGTAAGCAATTCTGGTAAGTGATCCAAAATGCACTGTCTTATCAAAAATAGTTGCTTTTCTTCTTTGAAAAAGAGAAAAACGAATGTTTTCAAGATACAGAATATCTCTTTACTGCGTGTTTTCCGTCTAGTTCACTTGGATACTAAATTCTAGCCCTTGGGAGCACATTATCTCTTATGAGCCCACAATATGACTCTGAACAAAATGTGTGAGCAGATGATCAGCTGCTTCCCAGGCTTACTGTGCTGTCTTTGGTCAGGATAATAATGGGCAGCATGTTTTTTCTTTCAGCACCCTTCAAACAGAAAACCAAAAACAACAAGCAAAAAAAACCAAAAACAAACCAACCCCCCAAAACACTAGCAATTATCTTGTGTGAGTAATTAAGAGGTCCGTTAGGCTGTTTTAATTTATCACTTCTGAAACCACATACTTATCTATAGAAGTCTTACAGAATTTATGTGGATTTTCAAGACTGTTTAAGGTACTTGAGAGCACAAGCGGCACTGAGATTTGCTAGACCATTTATTTTTAAATCTTTAAGGAAGTTTTAAAATTATGTTCTGAATTTTATAGGTTCTGAGTACTCAGATTCCTATAGAAGATGTGCTTGTGTCCTACTTTTCTGAAAAGTATATAAAATCATAGAATAGTTATGGTTGGAAAGGACCTTAAGATCATCTAGTTCCAACCCCCCTGCCATGGACAAGGAATAGAATCATAGAATAGTTAGGGTTGGAAAGGACCTTAAGATCATCTAAAGCATATAGCACTGTTTTCACAACTTCCTCAGCGCTTTCTGGATTCTTTACAACTGCAAACTGTGACTTTAAAAGAAAGCTTAGACTTTACCTACAGGAATCAATACTGGCCTCATCAAAAGACAAGCTCTGATGAACTCGGCCACAAGTACAGAAAGAGCTCTTAATTTTCCTTTATTTATTTTTTCTTTGGAATTGCAAAGACTTACACTAAGGACTGCTGAGTCTTCAAGGGCTTACATTGACAGCTCCTTGTTTGGAGTTTTAAGGACAATAAAATATGACTCACAGATTGACTGAAAGCCTGGTTTTAGTTTACATCTGGTTTAAGTTTAAGAGTCTGCGTGCTGCATGACTGCAGCAATTAACCCTTTCAGTGAGAGCTGAACAAACAACTAGAATTTGTGGATGCACAGCTGTGATTGAACAGGCAAAAGTAAAGAATTAGTTAAAACAACAGCTGCTTCTCTAATGACAGACTGTACAGATAACTGTAGGACTGACCCAACCCACTAAAGTTTCTATACTGTTTTGTTAATTACCTTGAGAGATTGGGCATTTTATCATAAAAGACTGAAGGTATATCTTCATCAAAATATGGATCTCTGGATTCGTATAAAAAAAAATAAAAGATCTATTTCTTAATTATGAAAAACCTTCCCTCCCATTTGTATAAAAACTATTAACACAGAATAATAAACACAGACATTTCAAAGTATCTTAAACCAGAAAATTTTTTATGGGACAATGAATTCAAACTCTGCAAAAATGTATTATTTCTTCTATCTCAGCTCTCTCTCCTCCAGCTCCCTGCCTTCTTCTCTTAAAACAACTTGGAGTACCAACATAGAAACGCATTAAAAAAAAAAATCTTAGTTTTTTTTGGGAAACCTCTCAGGATGCACTTAATTTCATCAAACTTTAGGTATTTAAAAGTCAGATCACCAGACTAAACTCAATGCCCTTCCTTAGCACTCAATTGTAAGAGAGGACAATTTTAGGAGAGTAGTCCCTTTTCTTTCATCTATAGTGAGACCCTAAATGTCTCGGGCTGCTTAACTTTGTTAACTGAAGCTCCTGCTCTTGATCAAGAAGTGGCACTGAAATGTTGCCAAAGTCTTAGCTCTACTATCAGAACTGTGATAGCAACAGAGAGTCCTGCGAAGGTAAAACTATATATGGACTTATGTGTGTGAGAAAGGGAACGATGTACAAACAGAATTGTGCATTTTGTTCTTAGCCTGCAAACACCATTACCAATGAAAGAATTAACAGTGGCTAGAGCCTTGTTTTGTGCAGTCCATGCACCCCAGAGTTTGCCATAAAGAGGAAAATTCCATCTCAAACTATACACCAACAGCATTTTTAGGGTTGGGCCCTCTTTCTCTGTGTTAGGGACAATAGTTACCAAGGCAAGAGGCAAGATTTGTCAAAAGCTAAATAGTTATAATGTATGAGAAAAAAAATGGTAAGGGGGTCAATGCCTACTACTAATGATCTCAGTCACACATTGACACCACCTCAAATGCAACTTTTAAGAGTTTTTCTATTGCACAAGAAGGCCCTCCTAATGCTCTGATTTACACAGCAGGTGTTAAACCAGAGGGCACATATCAAGTCTGCAACTAGCAGATCTAAGTTGACTGAATAATTTTAGGTGACTCTAAGAAGCACAGAAAAATAGGAAATGTGTATTTTTCCAAATTACTGTAGGGCTTTTCTTGGAACATACCTTTTAAAATTCAAACTGTTCCGCAAATGCTCAGTGCTTTATAAACATTATCACTCACATTTATTTCAAATCAGAGATGTGCTTTGCCCACAGTCTAGTTTCTTATTGGCTGGGGCTTTTCAATTAATTGCAAACACTCACAGCAGGAAAAGAAAGCATCCCTACAAAAATAATATTTAACTATCATAATCATCACTTGCAATTAGTTTTCAAAGATATCAAATATGACATTATAACATATAAACAAGTACCGATTTCAACTTTATTTTATAACAGTCTGCATTATATGGTATTCATCTCTTCAACATTCTACTAGTTGGATTTATTTTCTGCCTGACATTGTTTTTAATTCTCTCTTTAGCTTCACTGAAAGTTTTGCCATAAATGACAAATGATGCATTAGATTTTGATTTTCAAGAATAAACTTGCTATTGTAAAGCTAAAACGTTAATGTGCAGCCAGAGAATAGCTTCTAAACAGTTTGAACTTGCCATACTGCTTCATAAATTCTATAACTCTCAGTCCCGTTTTAGTGTCCTAGTGCTTTCCTAAACTAAACATGTCTTGAAGAACTACATGGGCCACAAATCCAATATTTTTGTAAACCACAGTTGTACCTCCAGAGAGTGTCAGAATAGACATCATTAAAATCTGATTCAATACATTTTCCACATCTTGTTGCTCCACCTTTAACATTCTGAAGTGTCTAGAAAAATATACTGATAATAATAGACATAAAATACAACCCCTAATCAGTGAGAGTCACACACTGCTCTTCTGACCCTGGATGCCCAGTTTTCTTTACATGGTGAGCTGATTAAAGTCACGTGGCAAGTGCTAAAGTTCCTTCTGTGGAATGACATAGGAACAGTCATTGCTTGGCATGACTGCATCAAGGAACACTGCTGACAACCAGGAGAGATCAAAAGCAGATCAAGTTGCTTAACAAAATAGATGTCACTGAAGTCAAAAAGGCTAAAGTGAGAATCCTGGAGAGCTGTGAAATCTGGGAGCATCAGATGGAGCCAAACTCACTTGGTTTGTTAGTAAAAGGATCTACCTGTTCTTTGGTCTTCTATCTTGTGAGAGGGTAGAGGGGTAAATCTAGTGTACAGACATAATCCAAGGGGGATCTATACTATGAGAATAAAAAACAAATCCAAAACTGAACAATTTGTAAGTTCAGTATTACACAGCCAGTGGTAGCTTTGACTATAATATTAAGGATATTTTTTCTTTCTTTAATTTAAAAAAAATAAACTGGCAATTTGTGTCTCATTAGTCTTGGAATAGGCACACAGCACTCTTTCTGAAAGTCTTCTGGACTTACACTTTTAAACTGAAATATTAGAAGAGATTTTGTCTTCTAACATGTACAAACTGCAAGGAATAGAGTTGATAACAAATGGACAAGAGCCCTGAGTCAAAAGGCAAAAAATGCACAGAAATTTGATCACCATGAGTGTTTTTGGCTTTTTTTTAAAAAAAAAGCAATCAGCTTAACAACTCCTTTAATATAAACATAAGCCCAATCTCAGAACTGTGAAAGAGCATGACAACAGAATTATTTTATAGAACCATAAACATTATTTATATCTACATGTCTCTGTATGTAGTACTGACATATTTAGATGGAAAAATACAGCACTGCTGGAATTAACTGCTACTGTTATGGTTGCAAAACTTGTTTTTTTTTGTTTTGGTTTGTTTTTTTTTTATAATAACAAAATTTGTCAATGCTTTTTTTCCATAATTTTCCATTAAAATTCTTCTAGGAAGAAATTTAACTTTGAATAATGATCACGGAAAGTTTTTTAAGACAGAAAAAAAATATATTCAGAAGCTTTTCTTCCTGAGTGAATCAATACCCCCTTTCTCCATTGTACTGAACATAATCTCACTGTACGGATTTTGTAGGTTATTTGAAACCAATATGGACAGAATACCCTTATACTAGTGGTATTGCCTGCATCAACGTTATGTACAATTTTCAATTCTTCTGTGACAAAGAACAAAGCAAACACACCCACACCTCCAAATGGTAAAATCCTCTCATGATATCTTCTAATTGCTGATAAGAATAAGTCCAAGGTTACAGACTGCATCTCAGTATAAAACTGAAACGCATATATCGGCAACTATTTCTATGGCTTTAAAGTCAGTATTTCCCAGGAATACTCAATACTCATTTAGTCTCACTGACTTCAAAAGGAGAGCATCATATTTAGGATTTTGTTAGAATTTGTTCAGCATCTTACAGCTTCTCAACCATTAAATGAGGCACTTGCTAACTCTAGTAACTCATAAGGTTCCAGATGCTCATCAGCAAATCTGGTAGTGTAAAACTAAATGCAGAGGAAACCTACTTTAATGTCATTTATCCATTCAGCTAAAACTCTTACCCTGTTTAAGAAAGACTGTCATGACACTTGGCTATTCTATTTCACTGAAAGCATTGCAACAATTAACTTATTGGAATGCCCAGATTTTTTAGTGAATGCTCTTGCAGTCATAACATTCTTTAACACAAAATACATTTAGTTTATGGTGACACTTTCCTTTGGAAAAGAGAACCAACACAAAGCATTTTTGCATCACTCAGAGATGATAAGAATTCATGAATAAGATTACAGACTAGAATTGAAATTGTCACTTCATATCCAGAAGAGGATGCAGAAGGGAGCTGATACTGTTTCCCAAAAAATTGTAACAAAGGAAATAGGGAAAGAATGATGGTGTCTGCAGTTATTCTTCAGTTTCAACACACTGACAACAGAGACTCCAGCCAAAAGGCTGGACTGGCACAGAAAGAATTCAACTGCAGCCTGATGGCAGAGCAAAGTGTGTAATTTCAATTTTTACAGAACCCCTGCTTTGATCACTGCACAGTGTGGATTTATTCCATAAAAGATTTATGTCTGTGCACAAAATTTCAACCTTGATCTAAAAATACTTAACCTTTCATCAATGTAAAAACATTTTTGGTGAACTTGCGAAGAATAACATCTGTGCACCCATGGATGTTCATAAACAAGTTCCTGAAAACAAGTCAGACCTAACCATCTTCTCTATGTGCAAGCTTGGACATCAGCCTTCAGATTATCTGAAAGATGTAAGTATTGAAATAAGTTTCCATACCTAAATTTCAGGATTTTTGCCTCATAGATTTTTTGGGGCAGCAAACAAATGGTGCTGTAGTTCACTTCTTAGTAACACAAAAATGACCTTGATACAACTTTTAAAATTTATTTTAAACTTCTGGAGGTACTATTTAAAACTTCCAAACAGAAAGCTTTATAAAGGCAAGAAGGAATATTTGGTAGCTATGTTATGTTTTTGTTTTAAGAGAGAAACTTGTGTTGTAGGTGTTCAGGGATTAATGTTTTACCAAACCATTCCTCGGTTTCTAGAAACATGGCATTCAAAATCAGCTGGGCAACAGAAAGATATTTTCATTCTAATAAAGATGTTTTCATTCCTTGGTTTGAATCCTTCTCTCCAAGATTTATCATAAGAGTACAGAACTGGCCAGTCTAGATATTTTCATTCATATAAAGATATTTTCATTCCTTGGTTTGAATCCTTCTCTCTGAGATTTATCATAAGGGTACATAACTGGCCAGTCTAGCACAGACTTTTAGCAAAAATAGTAAAGATCATGATATTAGCTATCATTTGTACAAACTAATCCAGCTTAACTTAATACTTCATTCCCACTGTTAAGGAACGCATTACATGCTATATGTTCTATAGTGAAGCCTAGCAAATACACCTTATTTGAAGCTTGCTAAGTTCATTAAAAAAATAATTCCATAAGCAGGAGAAAAAATACTTTCTTTGCATATTACTTTTTAACAAAGGTTATTCCAACTGTCTTGAACAACATGTCATATATATTATCTGCTAAATGGTATTTGGACCTGAATATGGAAATTTTTGTCATGGCCATCACCCAGCACTTTAATTTCTAGGTGACGATAATATAATTATCTATAATAATTTATTATTGAAAGACTCTTTCATTCTGTTTAAAATTTTCTTTTGTTTTTGAAACAAAATATTTAACCTAACTGGTTTCACGATGCTTATTTTAATAACCTCTTCCAGACTACCTACTGAAAATTACAAATTATTGTTTAAATGGTCATATAAAAAAAATTAAAGAAATAAAATAGTAATTGAGATCTCAACTGTATACAACTATTTTTACACTGTCATCCAGTTTCTTTAAAATTATACAAACAATAACAGCACGGATATGTTGTTAACACATGTTTAGCACTTAATCTATATTCAATACCTTTCAAATCTTTCTTCATTTTGCGGAGATCTTTTTGAAAGTCATCAAACTTCATTTGTGAAGCCTGGAAGAGATCTTGTGGGTCTGGAAGAGGAAAAATGCACTGTTCTTTTCCAGCATCCTGACAAAAAAGGGAAAGAAAAAAAAAACACAAACAAAAAAACACAACAGTCACAGTGTTCATTATTTTTTTCTATTCTAAAATATAGAAGTGAAAACAATAACAGTGTTTTTTCACATTTTGTCATATAAGCCAGAAGAAGAATGAATTCATTAAGTTGATTTTTTTTTAAGTTAACGTGAGCAAAATTCATTCCCACTCACCTGATCAAAATTACGTAAATAGTATGAGACAATGTAAGATAGAAGACTTCTGCTGTTGTCCTGTATAGGAGAGAATAAAGTTTGCTGTTACTGAAACTCACTGAAAAAAAAAAAAAAAAAGCAAAAAAAACACCAATGAAATTCAGAAATGATCATTCAAGTAGGTGAAATGTGTAATGTCAAGTACAGAAAAATACTTTGATGATTTGATGCCTTCACAAAGCAATTAAAAATCAAACAAAAAAACTCCAAACTCTGAAATAGAATCTAATCATTAAAGACATTAGAATATGTCACAAGACTCCTATAAGTCAATCCTTGTTTTTGAAATTTATCTGATTTTAAAATGAACCCTTACATTATAAAATTTCCCAAGAAGGAAAAGAGAAATTGTGTCTGAGTTAATGTGTGCAACTTCTTCAGCAATACTGAGATCTTTTTATTAATCTATAACTATAATCAAAGCAAAGTTAAATTAAAAATATCATCTAAGTGAAATTTTGGGAATTTTGGGATTCTTCAGGGGAACATCCTCATATTACCCCTATGTAATCTCTGAATGAAATTTCAGCAGAAAATCTTCAATTTAAAGAGGATTTTTGATGGAATTACATTTCAAATAATTTCAAACTGTTTTATAAGGACTTCCCTGACTGATCAGTAGCAAATAAAATGAAGGTGTACCTTGCAATTACAAGATTAATAATAAGGTCAAAACATTTCCAGCAAATTACACACTAAATTTCCAAGCCACCAAACCATTCTAGTGTGTTTAAATGTTCCCCTGAGCAGAGTTCCAAAACTGGTGACATATCTAGAGTCAACCAAAAGATTCAGCTAAAATAAGCTCCTCTAAACACATTGTGCTAAGGCTTCATTCACCTCAAAACTTCCTTGGCTTTCCAAAAAATAACAGAAGGCTGGAATTAATTTCCTCCAACCCTTTAAAGGCAAATGGCTGAATTAGTCTAAACTCAGGATAAAAAAGTTCACTTACATTATCTAACCCAGTAGCTAAAGCATGTTTATTTAGTGAGTGATCAAGCAGAGAAACAAACTCTTTCTGCCACTTTCAGAATAGCAAACCTTGACAAAGACTCAGAGAGGTTACAGCAGTAATTCTTGAGGCTTTAAATTGGCCCCTACACCTTTTTACTAACACTATCCACATTGAGATGAGTCTTTCATCATCACCATAGAGACTTAAAGTTTATTGTTTCCTTGTAAATAAAAGCAGATATTTGAATAGAACTCCAACCTGAATAATCAAAATCAAAAAAGTTCTGGTTACACACAAGCTCCAGTTTAGCACTGAGCAACAAACAGAACTAATTATCATTCTGCTTTGCTCAGATAACTGTACCAGACAAACCTTAAATCAACATCGTTGGCAGTGTTCAAGGCTGGGTTGGACATAGCCTTGGGTGGTATAGTTTAGTGGGAGATGTCCCTGCTCATGGCAGGGGGGTTGGAACTAGATGATCTTAAGGTCCTTTCCAACCCTAACTATTCTATGATTCTACGTACTTGGCATGATTACTCTTTACTCAGGTGGTTCTGTGGTCTAATGTGAAAAGCAATTTCTGTAATCATGATGTATATAAAGGATGAACTTTGGATTATCCCAAACGTTAAGGATTCCTGTTTAATAATTTTCAGGAGTGACTTCCCTCCCTCTCAACCCCTAACAGTTTGAATCACCATCTAATCACAGTTAGCCTTTCTTTTACAACTCTTTTCACTTACATAATAAACATTTTAAGGGTAAAGATAATAATATTGTTTCTGAATACAGGAAAAATTAGAAACATGCAGAATATTAAAAGTTAAATACATATTAGATTAGGAAAGAAAACATGATTTAACATTTTTGTTTTTTATAGAATTTTAACATTTCTACACAAATACACCCAACTTTAGAAGTATGATCAGATTAAGTATAATAACAAAAAAGCTTCCCACTGACATGCCTTCCTAAATTTCACACCATTTACTCAGACATAGAGAAAACGTAATTTTCTGAGAATTTAACATTCTTCAGCCTAGAGCAAGTCTAGAATGAACTTACACTGCTCTTGACATCTTTCAATTTTGGCAGGATATCTAGTCCAAACCCATCAGCCTGTCCTCGGGTCCTGTTTCCACCATTCATATAATTTCCAAAGGCAAGAACCAAACCAAGGACCTGCATAACTCCTGACCCGTTTTTCAATGTCTAAGAAACAGAAACAGTTTTTTGTTCAAACTCTAATAATAGTTACAGTTAACAGTATTACTGAGGCTGTGTTTAGAAATAATTACTATATAAAGGCTCAAATAAAGGGAATTAACCTTCTGCAACATGTAGAAGTAGAATAATTTATATATTAAAATATTATAGAAATATCAATAAAAATACATAATTCATTGTGAATAGATAATGTTTTCTCTGTAACAGATAATTATTAAAAATAATAAGAAATCTATACAATATTATCAGTGATGATATTTTGTGAAAAACAAAATAGTAATTCCTTAACTGATGCTGATACCGTGAATGCCGTATTTAATTTAGGAGAGAATTTTGTAAGAAGTTAATAAAAAACCCCACATGGAACCATTAAAACACTTAATCTATCAAAACAAAAAAAAAATAAACATTAAATGGTAAAGCAATTAAATATTTCAAATAATATTCAGTTATTAAAATACTGATGAAGCTTGTATTTTAAAGCTATGTATTTTTTTACATAGGACCACAAAATTCCAGAAATCTGGCCAGAGAGAACATTGCTATCTCTAACTGATTTCAGATATCAGACATATTATCAAGTTGCACACTTCCAAAATCTGAGGATGTACAAGGTGGACTGAGCTTACATTCATCTGGAAAGGAGTGAAATGGTGACTACAAAAAGGGTAGATTTTGGTTTATGTTGATATAAATATATATTGATGGCAAAAACATGATACAGTTCAGTATCAAGAGCTAATCTTAAAATTCGCTTTAATGTTGAAGTACAATCATAAAACATTCTATTCTGCTATCTTTAATATTTAATGAGTGCATAGAGTAAATAAAACAAAACCTTTTGATATATGAGTACAACTGAACAAAATTAAATATCAGAAATTAATCTCTAGCTTTTCACAGAGCACAACCTACCTCGCACAGTTTCTGTAACAATTCAAGTTTGCGACGGATTGAACAAATGCTTTCTGAAAATGTCGATTGGAACAGGATGCAAAATACACGCTCAGAAAAGTTGGGAATTAGTGAGAGTTCATAGAGGAATCTGTAGGAGCGATTCAAGAAAATTGTGAGTCACTACTAGTAGGTACAGGTTTGGTTTTATTTTTCTTTTATAACACCTCTAGATAGTTTACTATAGGAGAGAGAGTTTTCTGAAGTGAGTGAAACTGTTTTTTCATAAATATGTTCTTACTGTTCTGGCTTATCCAAAGACTTCGCATTTTCTTTTTCCTTGGATGCCTTGCTATGCTTTTCTATTTTTTCTAATTCATCTGATTGTGCTCTCTGGAATAAAAGAAACAAAGTAATTAAAAAACATTAATTAAAAACTTAGTCAAAAAACATATAAAGATGACCTTAGAACAAATCATACTCATAGATTTTTCTTTTACTTTAGCATCTGCTTATGGTAAAACAACTTAATCCACAGAGTGATTTTACGTAAAAATATATCTGATGGAAAGCAGAACATCTTCCAAATAATATTACTGACTACTAGTAATCTGCAAAAGATTTATTCATTCAACCATACACTGAGACAACAATCTTCATTCCCAATTCCATTTCTTTGTCTATTTATAAATTCTTTGGATCAATGAACTCTCTTCCTGAGTTTTATTTCTCTTTCCAAATCTGCTGGGTTACATTTGAATGCAATCTGATCTTTAAACATATACTTAAGTAATATATTTTTTTAAACTAAATGAAAATAGGTTTGCAATTTAAATTTTATTTGGTATTTGGAAAATGCTATAGAACAACAACAACAAAGCTGATTTATAATAGAACTGTCATGCATGCCATAATACATAAGTACTGCATACTTAATTTGGTGTACACTGATTTTCATTTCTATCTTAATAAGCCAAAACAATTACATGTAAAGTGCCTAGTTTCTTGGAGAACCCTGTGGCACATTGTGCGGTCTTTTCTTCGGTATTCCAATCAAAAGAAATAGAGCTTCACTTCTTTCTGTGCCCCATGCTACAGTGAAATTATTTTTTCCAACTGCAGTACAGGAAAACAGAATGGCATGGGAAAGAATAAAAGTGGAATGGAAATTTCTATTTCTGACCCTTCTTTTGACATCCATAGTGGTTTTCAAAATAGATTCAAAACATGAATCTCTGCAAAAGTGAAAAATGAATTAAATATATCTACCTTTATTCTTTTAACAAAACATCACACATATTTTTTTCAACTTACTCCATTACAGAACTCAAAATCAACATTAAATTATGCTCCTTAAATTTTATTTTAACTACTTAAATAATAGCAAAGCAAAAGACAGATTGCATCTGCATTCTTTCTAGCATGCTTTTGCATGATTAGCAGAAGAGGTATGGAACTATCTCAAATCATACTGACACAGCTCCATCAGCAATCTGAAAGCAGAAAGTCAGGTTTGGACAATCAACAGAAAGATGAAGAGATTAAAGAGCCACTCAGAGCAAAAGCACTTCAGAGTTCCTTTGATTACATCAAAAAGTCTGGAAAAGACTGCAAGACCATCTGTCTTGAATAGTATGCATTCTAATATTTAGCCAGCATTTCTGTGGATTTTCTTCAAGGGTCATCTTCTCTAAAGTAGTCTGATCTTATCTATTAATAGAAAATTTCACAAGCAACTTTTTTTTTTCTGCCAGAAGTAAACTTTTTGACAGTATGAAATTCTACTAGTGGTATTCCACAATTCACAGATTAATAGAACAATTGAGGTTTGAAGGAACCTCTGGAGATGGTCTAGTCAAAACCTCTGACACAAGCAGAGGCAGCTAGAGCAGGCTGCTTCATGCTAGACTCACTTCAGTAAGTCCATGTCTCTTGCGCTGGGAAGGCCAGAACTGGACATGGCACCCTAGATGTGGTCTCATCAGTGCTGAGAAGAGAACAATCACTTCCCTTGACTTGCTTGATGCTTACTTGATCTATTTGTGTAAACATACATGCCTTTCTCAGTTAACAAGGGCTAAGTTGACACAAACTAGTTTTTTATTTTAGTATATGGGTACTGACCCATCTGTAACACCTAGTTTCCTGAATTCCCTACTCCAGTATTGCTTCAGTGTGAGAACAGAAACTTGGTGATTCATCTTCTAAAGCTACCTTATACATAAAGGTTCTCTCAAAGCAGGGCATAGGGCATACTAATATAATTTCAGTAGTAAATTTTTCTTGTATAATTCTATCATAAGAAAATTTTCAAGATATTAATATCAGAAAATTGTATCGATTTTTATTTTTTAAGACTCATCCGGACACAGGGTGAGGACTAGGAAAAATCCAACTAAGGGCAGAAATTTCACATTTATTTGATTTAATCTTGTAAATGGTAAATAAATTTTCTTTTTTTTTTCAGGTAAATAAGATCTTGTACTAACAGTTTTAAAATTATGTTCTATTTTTTATGGCCAATCTGTAAAGTATGTTCTCTTCCATTAAACAGAAATTAAATCACCTGAAACTTTCGTGTAATAGTTAGAGGAAGAATTATTTTTGCAAGGAGCATAAAGCTAAATGATTATTTGCAAATTCTTTAGGATAAATAGTGAGAGTACTCTCTCTTCTGGCCTTCCACATATGGTGAAACATTAGAGCACTTATCACAGCAATTATATACATGCATGTTCAAGCTGTTGATGTTTCTCCACCAATTCCCAGGTGCAAAGCTTAGGCAGACTCACTGTTCCTTATTTAAGCCATTATTCTCAGATTGCGCAAGCAAAGACATTACAACTGGCAAAGATGCAAGAACCAAGCGTGATCTACTCATTGGTAGGCTAAGTAAAACACAAGAGATATGTTTTACACTCTTCACAAAATCAAGAAGTCCAAGTATATGGTGCATGTTCAGAATGAAACCCAGGTTTCAAATCACTAATTTTGGCTCAGGTATCCAGAATTCTGATTTATGTCTATATTAAATTGCAATACAAAGCAGTAAGACTGACATGCCTTCTGCACAGGAATTACTGATTATCTGTTGGAATTTTTACCAGTTAGCTTTTTACCAGTTAATGTTTATCTAATTCTTAATTTGCAGGTGGATAGTTAAAAAAATATTTTATATAACTATCCACATTTTATGTCAAGAGACATGTTCAATACATACTTCTCCTAAGTCTATCTGATTCCATCAGCACCTTTTTGGATGCCACTGCTACTTATTTCCTTGAATTTTAGCTACTATGTAGCACTGTAAATGGAACGAAATAGTATAATGTACTAGAATTTTATATTAACCAAAGTTCACAAAGGCCATTTTTTAAATACAGATCTTAACATTTCCTGGTTAATTCTCATTTGCCTGGCAACAGAACCTTAGCTCTGATTTGGATCAGTTTAAATGTGTGCAGGTTTTTTAATCTTGGGATGGAGCTTTTTTTTTTAGTCAATTTGATTTTAAAGTTAATCTTATGTATTTCAAAAGCATCAAGTGAACTGTCTGAAGAATATTGTCAGAAGTAACTGAAACTAAGATATAACAGAGAGAAAGAGGTTATTAACTATCATATTGCTTTGAAGCTTGGTCATGCATCTGAAGTCAGGTACAATCTATAGTCTTCGCATAAAAGCAGTAAGACATTGTATTGTAATTGCATTAAAAAAAAAAAAAAAAACAAAAAAAAACCAAACCCCACAAGAAATAATTGAGAAGAAGGTTTGAATCTCAGTGAAGGAGCAGAAGCACAAGCCTCAGAATTCTAGGTGCTTTTCGTTCTTGCAAATGGCACTTAAGAGATTTTTGAAAGCATTTTAAAGATAGGTATAGGGTAGACAATTTACAAGGAATCAAATTAAGAAAGTATACACATTGCATTTTGTAATGTAAAAAGATTTGAATAGGGTAAATCTGTAGATCAAAGATAATCCTTTGATAAAAATTTTAATTATTTGTACGCTTATGTCTTCATAATACAGTGAAGACATAAGCAGGAGCAGGCTTATCTTATTTCAAGCAGTGATACTTCAGCTACAACCTTGGCTGCTAAGAGGATGCCAATTTTCAAAACAAACATTCACTTATTTGCAAATAAGTATGTTTCTCATCACAACCAATATGGCTTAACACCATACAGCAAATTAACAACTCTGCTGAATTTTATCTGCCTTTTCCCTCTCTACTTTTAGCTGCCACTTGAAATCATCACTATTAGAGAAATTGTAAAAGCATATTAAATTAGCTGTTTCACATGTAGTCTTATCAAGATTCTCCTATTAAAATTGTCTAGATATTAATACATAGCTGATTATCAACAGATACTTAAACAACTTTTTATAAAGCATATTACACAACCATGTGTAAGAATTATGTGACTGTACTATACAGTGCTGTAGTAACAAAGCCAACAAATCATTTGATGCAATACCACTTAATACTATTAAATAAATTGTTGAGGGCTTGGGTTTTTGGTGGGGTGTGGGTTCTTTCATTTATAAAAAGTCATTAAGATGTGTAAAGTCACTAAGATGTGTACAGTAACTTTGTGGTTTAACAAGACTTTAATTCCTCAGTAAACAGGAATTGAGCCCTCAGGAATGTGGCTTTTGAAATTAGGGTGTGTTTAGGTTTAGAGACTGTCCAAATTTCATTCACATTTAAGAAGGAAAAGCATCATGCCAGACATATGCAATCAGAAAAAATTATTACATTCTGAAGGAAGACTGTAAAACAAACGCTCCCATATGTTCTTTAGAGATCAAATATAAAGACAAATAGTACAGCAATATTTAAATGCGCAGACAAAAAAAACAATCCAATAAATAAAAATTTAAGTCAACAGCTACAAAGTAACCAAATGAGGCAAAGTTTTCCCTACTTACACTACAGTATGAGGCTGAGAATAAGGAAGGGATCAAAGATGTTAGCCTTTCTGGTACCCATACAATGTTTACTTTTTTTTTAATTGAACATTGTTACAATTAGTGAAACTACTAAGGAAAGCAAATGCAAAGTCTGATGCATTTTGATCAAAGATTGGTAGTAAAATCAGAAAATAAAATTAAATTTTAAAAAATGCTTCTTTAAAGTCACAGCTTTATCAAATAGAGAATCCAGAATTAAAATTCAGGTCCCCTTGTGAAGCTCTCCCAAAATAAACTGGGTGTGGCTTTTTTGGTTCTTTCTTTGGTATTTGGTTGTGCTTGTTTGGTTTTCTTGTCTTTTACCCAAGCAAATATAGTTAGAAAGTTGGTCTGATCTGTCTTCTATTCAAAGCAAAGAAATATATTACAGTCATTCAATTATTTTGAGTCTTGCTGGAGATTAACATATAACATTTTCTTCAATCAGGACAACATTTCTCAGATATTTTCAGTAATTGGTGAAGGTAATGATGAAAAGAAGGCAATGGCATTTAGTTATTTCAGCGAACTGCAAATTTGCAGGTAACCCATTATACTGGAACTCTGAAGTATATGATAGATGATTTTAATAAAGCATTTGAAAATTGTCCTATTAGGCCACATTGGAGGGCTTATCCAATAAAAAAAGAAAGCATGCAAAAACTGATCATGAGGGCAATATTTATTCTGTACTTCCTACAACACAATCTCTCACAATCACACATACGTAATATGTAAACTTAGCTAAATTTTTTATATTCTAAAGAATGTATGGAATGGGACATAGATGTGAGGGAGAAGATTAAAGATAATGTAAAATAAAAGTAACACAGGCCAAAGCAGAAATGCAGTGGCTTTAGGATGAGAAGTGCTTGAAACACAAAAACAAACTTTGGGGTAGTTAGAACAGGTTTCCTATTTGACCATTATTTTCCAAGCAGTTTTGAGAAAGTTAATTCTTCAGGGATGAAATAAGATCTGAAGTGCTTCTTAGTTCCTGTTAGAGTTTTGGTTTTAATTTTGTTTAGGTTTTTGTTGTTTCTATAAAGTGGACTAGAGCATACTATCTCTCTTTTCAGTTCCCAAAGTGGATTATTTTTGACAAATTTTGTAAATCAACAAAACATTCCTACGTAGGTCACAAGAAAATCTAGATTCTAAACCCCCAAATCTTAAAAATATTGAAGTACTTAACATATCAAAACTATGATATGAAGGAAATAAAAAATCCAGTACAACAGCATAGATTGGCCTTCAATGTCATTCTATGGCTCACAGATTTACATTTCATATTTTCAGGTTCTTTGAAGGGTAAATAGAAGGTCTCTTTGCTCTTCTTAGATTAACCTAGTCAGAACTCCACATACACAGATAATGTGCTTGGAAAAGGGAATAATGCTCGCTGGCTGCAGTTGAAGGCAGAAATGTGCATGTGAGATCCAGTTTTTTGAATTTTGCATGACTGGCACTGTAAAGTTTTAGAACACGCCTGAGTATATTCTGAATTCCTGATTTTGCATACCTAGTGGTCAAACACTCTCTAATGATTAGTACCAGGTATTTATGAAGCCTCTGCCACTTTGTACTACTTTTCATTTCATTAACTTAAGCAACCTTTTCCCTTTCAAATAGTTAAAATTATTTTGGAGGAATCCTTGAAATAAAAATAAAATAAAAAATAAAAAAAGCTACAGTTCCACAAATGGCATGACTGCTGTCATTAAAACAAGTTTTTGTATTGAACAGGATTGCTGTGTTAGTGAAGTTACAAAGTGAAGCCAAAGTGCAAGGTCTGATACTTATTGACCAAAGTCTGTCCACCAAAGAGGAATAAAAAAAGGAGCAAGACCAATTTCTGTTTAGTCATTTAGGATTTGATTGTGTTACTTATATGAAACACAAAATGAACAATTAATACAACTTGAATGCTTTCCGTGTTTTGGGGAAAATAAAGTCACTTCAAAATAGACACGTTTTACGAGCTTGCTGATGCAAACCCAAAATACCTTCACATGGCCTTACAGTATTCCAACATTATATGGATTTGCTCTGATTACTCACATTCTCATACAGGGCTTGGAGGGTCTCTAGGTCAACCACAGAGTTGTCCAAGTTCACAACAGCTATAAAAAGACAAAAGAAAAAAGAATTAGTTGTCAGGATGATAATCCAGCTGTGAAAGAAAGTCTGAGCACAATACCCAGCAACACTTTTTATGACCTCCTGGTCATACAGCTTAAGGGTTTTAACTTTATTATGCCTTGAATAGTGCCATTCCTAAGACTATGGGCTAGAAACCTGGTAGACTCAGGTGTCAAGCATTAAAGAATTCATCTCCCTCCCCCCAAACACACAAACATGATCCCACGAGTATGGCCATTGCTAGAGATCAGAGATAAGCTTTACATCAGACTTCATGGTCTGACTGAAAGCATTATAAAAATTTGTAAATCTGCACCATAGCCCCCCCCCCCCTCCACATTCACACAACAAAGCTCATTCCTGACACTGTTGGCTTTAGTTTTAAACTGATTAATCCATAAGTCAGCCAGTTAACTTCAAAACACCTGACAAGGGTCAAGTCTTCTATGCGCTAAGCCAACATGTTTAGTACAGATACAAAATATGCCTTTCCTGTTCTCAACGAATTCTGGCACCACACACATTCAGCATTTTTCAGCATCAAAAACTCAGTTCAACAGAACAGAGAGAGTGATTTCCATCTACATAACCTACAAAAAAAAAAAAAAAAAAGGCAAAACAAACAAACAAACAAACAAAAAAAAAAAAAAACCACAAAAAAACCCCACAAATCAAGAGATACACACTTAGGAACATAACCCTGACTCCTGACTTGCATTAGGAAAATTTCATAGAATGTAGGAAATGTTTCTTGAATCTAGAAAAGAATTATTCTCAGCTAATAAAAAAAGAATAACCCTTTTTCAAATAGCACTTTTCAGTCTTCCTCTTACATAGTTTTTACAAACATTCTAACCATTCATTTAAAAACCAGATAAATCTGGATTATCTAATTCAGGTTTTAAACTTGGCAAGAAATTTAGAATGTTGCATTAGAATCTATGTTCTATCTACAAATTTTTTGTATATACCTATACTACAGACAATAGAATTCAAGCTCATGTGCTTCAGATTGCTCCAAAGCAATTCAAAATACCAGTCTGAGCTGGGGACTCATCATGTTTCCACTTTCCAGGCCTGAGACATAGTTTTAGTTACAATATAACAAAATTACAATGACAGTAATGTTGATCTTGATTAAATTCAGCAGGCTACACTGTATCTCTAAGCATGGCACAACTAAATTTTAGGACTGACTAAAACAAAATTAATTAGGGACTTCTTCAATGTTCAGAAATAATATCAATATTTAGGCAATAAACTTATTTTTTTTTAAAGATTTTTTTCCTCACCAGAAGACAAGAGAATCTGAAAGATAATGGCAGTGTAACAGTTCCGGAAGCAGCATGTTTTTTTTGTTTAGCTTTGTTTTTTTTTTTTTTTTTCTGGGAAGAAGCATATGCAAAAACCTGCTAGTACTTATTTGATATATTTTAAAATTACCACGCTCCCCCCCCATCCCCTGAGCATAATAATTATTGCATCAGAGGCTTTAAGATGCCCTCTCAACAAGGTATGATGTATTTAATAATCCTTGTTGCTCAGAAGGACTATCTGCATGCTTAAAAACATGCCAAATTTCCCTCGTAGAACTGGAGACTAAAATTAGCATGCAAATAGAAACAGGTCTAGATTGGTTTGAGAGAGCTACTTTACAAAAACATGTATATCAAAGCTGGTGTACAAACAGCTTTATAAAAAACAGGACATAATGTGGATGCCAGTTTGTATTTCAGCATTCTTATACTTATGAAATGATTTCATACATGAACACACAACCCTTCAACTATTTATTTTGAATTGTGGCTGTCTTCTCCCTGCTCCACCCTCCTTCCAGAGCCTCTTCTCCCTGTTCCACTTCCTTCCAGAGACTGTCTCATCCTGCATTAAGAAATATGACATAAGCTCCCGCTCTAACCTTTGCTCAATGTTAAGATCACACATGGATTACTCCAGGAGCAATAGAACACTTTTGTTTGAATGCTTGCAGGAGATAAGAGAATGCCTAGCAAACACAATGGTGCCAGGTCTGTGTACTTTCAACAGAACAGGTATGCAGAAGAGTGTACATACTTCAGGGAGCTGCTTAAAACAAATCATTCTGAGACAAGGAGTTGGAGAAATGAGATTCTAGTATATATATTTCACATCCCTGCCTCCAAAGAAAAATACATTCCTACATACTTCATCTAAAGATGTATATCTTCATAAATAGCATCCTAGCATCCCATTAGGATTTTTCAATGCTCACTGTAGGTTTGTTCTCCCTACTCTGGGGAGTAAGGAGATGAGCTTCTGTTCCTTGGCAGTACTGCAGCGCTGGCATGCAGAACATGATTGCTTGCAAAATAAATCATGACTGTTGCATATCTAATTCAATTATCTAGACAATTTCAACTGATAAAAACAATTATGTTTATGTAGCCAAACTCAATGGCTAAACATGGCCACCCCCTACAATCAGTATGACTACACAAATAACTAACCAAAGGATTCCATATGTGGTGGCAAGATAACAATAAAGAATGTAGATGAACATTAATTTCCTCATATGAAAATATTTTGAGCTATGCTACAATTCCAGTATATTTTGATACAAAGTTTTGGAGAAGAGTTTATGACAGTCTTGCAGTCACTGGGTATTTTTTCTCATGTCACTATTTCAGGAAACAATTTCCTTGTTTCAAAGTTGATATTGCCATTTCATGGTATGGACTACTATGAAACAATCTTTAATAGCCAGCCCATCACCCAGCCTTTCTGATGCATTCGTAAGAGAGCAATATCTGAAAGAAACAACTTTCTTTCACTCGCATCAGCCTCAGGCATTTAGCTCTTACCTTCAAGATTTCATAGTTCTACTTTCGTGTATTCCTATTGCCACTGCTGCCAATAAAACCAGCAAGCCAGCCCCAGTTCGAGCCCTTATACTATAAAATTATTTGATGTACATGTATATAACTGTATATGAATGCAGATATATAGATATGATAAAAAAATTTGAACCAAGTGTGTCCAGACACACAAATATGCACAGGTAAAAATAAAAGGAACTACAAAACAACGATTTGTTTGTTTTTAAAATCAAGCATTGGTCAACAGATGATTACAAAAAATCCACCCAGTAAGAGAGGAGTTGAAGAGCAATCGCAAATCATTTCTTGATAATTTAAAAGACAGAGGAGGAGAAAGGAATTAAAAAGATTTCTACCTAAAATAAAGGTTCAGGTATCTCTTGCTGGTCTTAAACATTCCTAATAGAATCACAGAATCATAGAATAGTTAGGGTTGGAAAGGACCTTAGGATCACCTAGTTCCAACCCCCCTGCCATGGGCACACCTCCCACTAAACCATGTCACTCAAGGCTATGTCCAACATGGCCTTGAGCACCACAAGCAATGGAGCATTCACAACTTCCCTGGGCAACACATTCCAGTGCCTCACCACCCTTACAGCAAAGAATTGGATCTGAGGAATAAATCTAAACTTCTCCTGTTTAAGTTTGAACCTTACTTGGAGTATTGTGTGCAGTTCTGGTGTCCTCAACATAAAAAGGACATGGAACTGTTGGAACAAGTGCAGAGGAGGCCCACGAGGATGATCAGGGGACTGGAGAACCTCCCCTATGAAGACAGGATGAGAGAGTTGGGGCTGTTGAGCCTGGAGAAGAGAAGGCTGTGTGGAGCCCTCATAGCAGCCTTTCAGTATCTGAAGTGGGCCTATAGGGATGCTGGGGAGGGACTCTTCATGAGGGACTGTAGTGAGAGGACAAGGGATAACTGTTTCATCACAATCTACATGGAAATTAAAACTGGCACATTTGGGACAGAAATTATATTTTTCTTATGCTACTGCAGAATATAGAATATTTAGCAGAATGGAAGAGTTTCCATTCCATCCTTGTTTCTACAACTTAAATTGAATCAAAAAAAAATAAATTACACAGACACACAATAGCAAAGCTAACTTAGGTATTATTTTCAAACTGGAAAGATGATAAACTATATGCAGTGGGACAAAGACTTACTATTCTTAGTAATATTAAGTCATTTGCATGGCTAGCTAGGTACCTGAGAAGATACTTCACTTAATAGGAGCAGAATATTGCTGCTAAAAAAGGTGGGATTAGCGTAAAGCACACAACTATTTTCAGAGGCATACTTGAACTCTGAGAACAACCAGACCTTCTCCCACATACATAGAAGTCAGTATAGAACAACATAGAGTCAAAAAAAAAAAAAAAAAGCAAATAACAAACACCACAAAAAAAATAAACACAACAACAATGAATAATCATCACCCACATGTCTTCAGAAGAACACAGTATATAACTAGGCCACCAAAGAGATCAAAGTTTTTGCCTGAGAATATAACCCGGAAGAAAAAAGGCATGAGAAAGCATCAGCAGAGAGTTGGAGGGTGCAGAGTATTCTCAGGAAGACTATAAATGGAAGTAGCTATAATTTTTTAATTGTATGACAGATCATTACAGTTGATTATTCATCTGTCTACATTGTGGACTACTAGCTACCAACAGAACAAAATAAGTAATATAAACACAGCCAACCTACACTTGCCTGAGGTTATGAATCTCACAGTATCACTTACATAAACCATTAGTACTTAGAAGTTCTATTCCATTTGCAAGTCCAAACCTCTGGAATTTCCTTTTTAAATGAAGTGGCCAAAATTCAGAATTTCACACTGAGTAGAGTTTCAGGGAAAAAAAAGGAATTATCAACTTCACCCTTTGGATTCAACTTTTATGTCATAAAACTCCCATTAGAACAACCTTACTTATGGGGCTGACTTTCAGAAGACTGGTTTTTGTCCAAATCTTGGGTTTATGTCTTCCCTTTTCTCCAGGCAGACTTCAAATCGCACTACATTTCTCTGGCCTTTCCAAGTACATTTCCTAAGCTTTTCTGTCTCCAGACTCCATCTAAAAGTGAGTGTCCGCTTCCAAGACCTCCTAGGAGCACTGCTGTCTCCCCAAAAAATGACAGAATAATTTCCAAATCCTACTCAATTAATAACTGATTAGTTTACCTCCTCACAAAAGAAGCACTAGCTGAAGCAAAACCACCTTTAATTTGCAAAAGGAATTGTGAACCAATCCTGCTATACTCAGGTCCATGTTTCAGGGAGACCAACAAGCAAACCACCCGCTCAACTTCTTCATGCTGATTTCCTCCACAAATTACTTCTCCATGACTTTCCAAAAAACAAGTAATATCACTCTAAGAGGCCACTTTTTTCCTCTTGAACATCTCTGCTTCTTCCCTTTCACACTTACATTTTCTCCAGAAGAGCTACAAGTCTTTGCAAGACTTCACATCTGCTCTACCAAACAGAGCAATAGTCACTTCAGCAAATTACAAAGGCAGACTAATTCTTCTTCACTGAATGACCTCATGAAACTGCTATCTGTATTATATAGAAACTATAAGCACAAATAAAGTCTCAAAATTACTATGTGATTTTGAGGAAGAATTGTAGCATTAAAAGTCATTCAACCTTCTAAAACATTTTCAAGTAACTGTACTGGAAAATTTGATGAGACACTCACTTTCATATATATATATATAACAGTATATTTGGAAGAAAAAAGCACACAGGGCTACACAAATAGGTCAAATGTGTCACACTGTATGACCTTCCTGGTATGATTATTTCTGAGTTAATTTAAAAACAAGCAAAAAAAAAAAAAACAAAAAAAAAAAAAACAAACACACACCTGCTCCAAGGACACCATCCAGGTAGGAAACTTCAAATAGTCAAAATTCAACATCATCAGGAAACTAGCATACTGGTAAACCTTAAACAGTGGAAAATTCTGATGGAAGGAAAACAACTCAACATATATACTGACAAACTTATGCAATGGTTCTTACAACAAATTAGAAAAAAAGAACAAATAAGCTTGTTTGTTTGCTGAATACAGAATGAAAGTCTTCACTGAGAGATGCCTTTGGAAGAAAAGATGTAAAGGTATTTTTGGTACCACAGATGTAAATACTAGCAAACAAGAAAAAAAAAAAAAGAAAGTCTAAAAATAGACAACTTCATGGGGTTCCTTGGAATGACTGACAGCTGAACTGCTCAGTTCAGAAGAAGAAGAAACAATATCTGCCTCAATGTTCTCAGCAAAAAAAGAACCAAGAGAGCCTCAGAAGAAGATCAAAGTGAACTGGCTTCCTTTCTTGCTATAACAATTATGGTATGATACAATATCAAGCTACTTGCAAAGTAAACCCAGATTTAAACCAAACTTAATATTTATATTAAAAAAAATCAATTAAGATACAAAGTTTGCAGGCTTTTTTTTTTTGTTTGTTTGCATAGTAAACCCACAACTTCAAAACTGCTATACTTTGTCTTTTTTTCTTCCCCATGTGAGTTCATTGGCATCATTCATCTAACACAGGCCTACAGCACAAGGTCATATTTTTGTGATACTTCCAACAACTTGACAACTACTGCTATTCTCTTGGGCTTATTCTTTAACTCAAAAAATAGAAATGTGAATCCTCTAATGCAGAAAGTTAAATCTCAAACGGGTCTCCAAAATAAATGCCCTGTCTATATAAATATGGAAAAAACAGTGGTTTTTTTTTTTCTGTGCTAGTGGGAGCTGCAGCAAAACACACAATGATAGTGACTGTAGAACTTTTATAGATTCTTAGAAAGTGAAATAACAGATTTTTAAAACAGGTCTTGCACAACTTGTATTAAAAAAAGCCCTGCTGATAATGTGTAGGTAGGGGGATGGCTGAACTAGGGAGAGTTAACACATAAATTAAAAAAATTTGTATTATTTACTACCTGCTTGCCCTCCATACCTCCATACCAATACTCTAGCCTTCTCAGGACGAAAACTTTCATTACAGAAAGCACAATGGAGACTGGATCTTCAACATAAGTACACACAGCATGAATCAGACACAAGACACTGCAATTAGAACTGCTTGCACACAGTTTTACTGGGGCAGTAATTCAGCTTGATCTAAAGCTTATGTAAGAAACCAGAACAGTATACAAAATTTCCAAGCAGAAGCCATGGATTAAGTTTAGCTGTTGCTTCAGATTGTTTTCAAAGGACTTGAAATTTTTAAATACCTTCAGGAGCATGCACTTACATTTCTGGGAAGCAATAAGACAAGAACATGCATTTGAAAAATTAGACATAACAGAAAACTTCATTGAAAAGAGAGACTATTTAGTATCACTTTTTGTACTGAGTCTTCTCTTATGAACGTGATTCAGTTTTATAGACATTTGTCCTTAACATTCCTATTCCTTAATGCTGTATCCCTACCCTACAGCAACAAAATTGTATCGACAGAGCTTTTTTATGTACATATAAATATACATATACACACGACAAAATATATAACTAGATTTTATATGTAGCTGTACATAGTTAATATAAACAGTTACATTACATACATTTCAAACAATTGACTCCTATGCTAAGGACAGCAGTTACTGATTATGTGAAGTCTAACTCCATACACCTATACAGTTTGTTTATAAGAAGTATGCAAGTTCAGTTCTTAAAGAACAAATATATTTTGTTTGACTCACTATGTCGCCTTCTTGTCTAGGCTGGAAAAAAAATGAAGACTGATGCTGTAATCCTTTCAGAATAAAATGTTTAAATACAAACATGATTGCCATTGTAGACTGTTTAATTTACAGAGATTGTATTTCAGTTCTGGTTTTGAAAGGTTTGCTGATTTGACTATAAAGAGTACTTCAGTGCTTATCTTAATTGTTTAGATAAGATTTGTTTGAATTTGGCAGGTGAAAAAACCATGGGTGTGGAATATACCAAGGTTGAGAAAAGGCTGGCATTTTACCAGATTAAGCTTATTTTAAACTATAATGCACAGAGAAGCAAACAGCCTCAATAAGCCTGCCAGAGTCTTTGGGGAGTGAACTTGGATTGCAAGATTGACTGGTAGGATTCAAGATTTTCAACAAACTGGAAAGGATTACCACGATAACTCCCAAAATGCTACTTAAAGCTTAGCATAGTACACAAACGCAAATGACACAATACTAAAAAAATACTCTAAGATTATAGTAGGGTGTTGTTCCCCAGACAAACTTCCTGTCCTTAAACGTATTTTTAAAAGTGTTTCAAGAACAAGAATTTAGTATAAAATTAATCATTGGCATAAGGATATATTTTACATGTAAAAAATTCTGTTACAGAGAATAAAATTACTGCTATAAAAAACAATGCTATCGATTTTTACTTCAGCTTATCCTAAGTTTTTTCACTGGTTAGGTAGTAACATGCCACAGGCATTCCGTTCAGAGGTTCTCAAAACTTGTCAAACTATATCACTTTTGGTGGGGAGACTACTAGTACTGGATACCTGAGGAAAATATTTATGGATGTTTACACAACAGTATGTATTTACAGTGTGTGTTATAAAAACAAGCTGGACAAATACATCAGCTGCAAGGCATATTAAGCAGTGGACCTGACACTGTGTATTGATCTGTCTGCAGACAGATATAATTTATAGCTTTGTTTTCATGAGTCAAGTGAAATAAAATTTGTGTTTCCTGCACATTAGTCTTTGCTTTTCTTTTAGATCCACATAGACTCTAATGCTTTTCAATCTGTTTCAATGACATTAGGTTTGAGATTTCCACATGTTAACTGTGTATCAGTGATGGTACAATGATGGTGTATCTGTGACAGTCAAAGGATGTATGCAAGTCAAACTTTGCAGAACAAGGTTGTATCTCTTACTAAATGCTGCTTGAAGAAGTTAGCAAGACTTGTTGGGAATACAAATTATGTGTGGACTTTTTTAGAATTTCGATTTCCTAACTGTTTAATTCCACATTAGCTATTTTCATTAGAGAGGCTCAAAGTAACAAAACTATGGTTAACTCTAATGAGCCCAGTCCACAAGCAAAAAAGAAAAGGTTTTCTTTCATGTGTTATGGAACTCGTTCTAAATGATACCAAAAAGATAAACAAAATGCAAGAGAAGGACCAAGAGATTTATTTAGAATCATCTAGTAGTTAACTGGTAAAGATGAAACATAGATTCGAAGTAGTGCAAACTCAAGAATAAATATAGATTAACATTATTGCAACTATTGGAAGAATAATTTATTGGGTATTCTAACATCACAATCGCTAGAAGGATGCTAACTTTTTTGCATAGCGTCTCTGAACTATTTGTCTTAGTCTATGACCCTGTGCAACTCCGAACAGTACCCAGTCTTTCCATGTTCCTTATGTGCATTCCACTCTTCAATAATTCTTTTACTCCACTACTTAACCTCTCAATTTTTTTGCTATTATATTTGTTTGAGATGAATTGGACGTAATTAATCCATCATAATAATGGCAAGGATATCTCGTTTTATACATTTAGACAGCACTCTGCATATTTGTTTGATGAAGTTAGCAGGGTAGATACCAAATGTATCTTTTTTTTTTTTTTCTTTAGTATTCTCCGCATTAAGCAGCTAACTTAAGATCAGTGCTTTTGTGCTCTCAATTTATCCACAGCTAGTATACAGTTAATGGAGCTCCAGCTGTGTTTCAGTTGCCAATTTAGAATACTTAAACTACTTAAGTAATATAGTCTTGAGCGAAGGAGTTAGTGCATAACTCATAGATCTGAAAATTGATTGGCTCATGAAACATCACTAGAAAGAAGAGCATCTTCGGCTTCCATAGAAATCTGCTCTCAATTTACTGCAACTAAATACATCTTTACCAACACAGAAAAGACACTAAAAACAGTTTTTAATCCTCAGTGGCAATACTAATGAGAAAGCTGTTTTTTTTTTTTTTTTTTGAGCAGACTCAAATTCAAAGAACTGTCTTGATTACACTCAGTAATTATGATCAATAACTAATTTAAGACTCCTTGTCTCTCAAGGAGTGACTAGAAGTCAAAACAGTCTTTGGACTAGAGCTGTAGCTGATGGAACATCAAAGAATACCAACAAATGGAACAGCCTCAATAGCCTCAAGATTTGTCTTTCTGTGGAATTGCTTGATCTATTTACCTCATAAAGAAGAAAATTAAGAAGCAACCTGCTTACAGTTCTTATACATACCTGTATGAGAAGACAGCCAAAAGTAGATGGGTCCATAATTTCACAGACCAGAAGTAGGAAAGAATGAAGGATGTCTACAAATTAAATTGACAAATTCACATGGAAAGAACACTTTAAGTATTAAAGGGAGGGATATTAATCTTTTGAACAATGTTTCATGGGATATATTGACTTCTCCATCACTTAAATTATTAGTATGAAATCCTAGACTCACCAAAGTCCATAGCAAAACTATCGGTGACTTCAAAGAAAGCAAAGGTTGAAGGGTCCAGAATTTCAGCTGGAACTTAGGATAATTTATACTGCTAAAATGTTCATATTTATACAGACTAATAGCTTGAGGCAGAAATTAGCAGGCAATATTACTGACTAGCCTTAGCAGCCAGATTAAGAGCTTAGAATGCTCTTTTTTAAAATCTAGAGTTGAGCTGTGTGCTTGCCTTTTGTGAAGTCCCTCCAGAGATCTCTACTAGTCTACTCTAACATCCACAAGCCAGATATAATTTTACATAGACTACACAGAATGTTGCTACTTTTTGATGATTTACAACAGAAAATACTACAAGTTCTTTTACCCATGAAGATACTCAGGGTAATTCAGAAACAAGCTTTCCCTGCTTAATGGTTCAAGCTAGTGAGTTGCATATGACATCATCAGTACCCACAGTACTACACCTAGTTAGAAAATACTACATAGAAACCTTAAGGGATTCAGAAATCAGGCAAAGCAAGTTGCCATTAATCTGTAACTGCAGTCAACTGCTGCAGTCACTAGTCAAAATACAAGTTTTCTTGCTCAAGAATTACAGATAAAAAAACGTTTGAGAAGTTTCCTTCCAAAATCAAATATCCATTTTCCTCTATCAGATGGTTGTATCTCACTGAATAAAACATATTCTCACATACTCTCAATTTATTGTCCCAATCAAATTTCATTTGTATTTGGCACAGCAGAGAACAGACTAGATGTAGCCTGGTATTCTATATGTCTGCCCAGTCTGATATCTGGATAAGCACTAGGGATTGTATCATACTAACACACATTAAGCCTTTCATCAAATATTCTGAAGTTACAGTATTAAAGAGCTACAGATGCTAAGAAAATGATGTAATGATCTTGTGATATTTAGTCCATGTTCTAAGTGTGGTGGGATTATGAAAACAATGCAAGATTTTTGGCTAGGTAGATGACAGATGACACAGCTTTACTAATTCAAATCACAATACTGTGATAACTGAGGGCAGAAGAAAGCAAGTTTATGGTTTAAGTTTCATTTCTTTTCATGCTCCAAAGTGTTTCTCAAAAGCTCATATTAATAATTGAAGGAAATAAGGGCTGGAATTGCAACAAAACCAAATGCCTGGATACACGGAAAAAACAGACTACATACATTTCAAGGAAAAAAAAGAAAAAAGAAAAAATCAACTATTATTTGGAATTACTGATGTGTATTTATTTCAGTATCATGACTGGATTCAGACTACTGGGAACTTTAAGATTACAAGAGGCATTCTTTACTGCTTCAATTCAATAGTTCTGAGCTCTTGTTTTGTGTCCAGGTAGCTAAAGCAATTGCAGCTTCACTAAAAACAGAAAACACATTAACAGTGAAGCAGAGTCTAGTACATATTGCTTGGGGAGGTCTCCTGTGGAAATACAACAGAAATAACCTTGATCTTTCTTTGCGCAGGGATCACGACAAAACTAGAGAAAGAACGGTTAAAGGCAGGATAAGCCTAGGCAGCTAATGAAGCCGGGCCGGCGTCCCCCGGCAGGGGGCGGCGGAGTCCCCATCCGGCGGCAGCAGCATGGGCCTCTGTTGCCACCTGCTGCTGGAAGCCGGGAGCCGGGGTGGGCAGCGGGGCCGAGTGGGCAGCGCGCCGGCAGCGCAGGACAAGTGAGGCCCAGCTGGCGGCAGAGCAGGGTGGCAGGGGCGGCGCGGCACATCACCTGGACGAGCTGGAGAGAGAAGCGGTGTGGCGGAGAGGAAGGAAGTCGGGGCATAAACCCAGATGAGTCAGGAAAAAGATACTGATAAGCAGAGCTCAACACACGAAGTCCATACTATGTGTATGATGTAATCCTATGTATTTTTCAGAAATCTAACACTGGCAATGGGCAAATTTATATTTACTGACAGATTTAATAGCTGTACTAAACATAACAGAGGGAAGATAATCAGTGTGACACTAATAATGTAAGGTTGTGTATGGTGCCATAATTAGTTACTGCAGAAGAGTGGCAATGAATAGCAAGGGAAGCACGAGTCTGTTAAGAGAGAGCAATTAACTGTACAAATCTACCACGTTCATTACAAGGAAAGTTCATTCCTGAAAAGAAACACAACAGTTCATTCAACAAGCATGTTAAAGATGATGTGTAAATGGTTGTCATGGGTTCAGCAGCTGTAAAGTAATATGCAACATAGAAAACATAATGGCAAAAGGTTTAATCTGTTAAGTATGATTCTATAATTCTGTATTTTTGAAACATCATTCAGAATCTAAATTTCAGGGTATTGTAATTACTGCTCAAAGCAACTGGGAAGAAATAGCAAGAGGAAAAGCAACGGTTGATTTACTTCTGAATAATGTACAAAACAGTTGGAGACACCCTAAGAGTCTTAAGTAAAATGACTATAAGACAGGGGAAAGATTTTTAAAAGTAACATTATAAAATTAGACTTTACAAGAAGGATTTCAAATGAGAAGTCAGTTAAATGGGTAAGAAATAAAAATTAGAGGTCAGAAAGAAGCTTACGAAGGCTACATTACGGGTTCAGAGGAAAAATAAATTGTCAACTGAAAAATTCCAAGCACCTTTTTTCCTCTAGTCTTTTCACTTCCCCAGTATTTCTACTCCTCAAAAATCACATATATGATTAAACATGAGAGCATGGAGGACATCTGTAAATGAAGATTACTCTTCAAAAAGTGCTAATCAGCCAAAGAAAATAGAAAAGCAAAGTCTCATTAAGTTCAATGTAAACTGGAGAACCACCAAAAGGTCTAAACCCAATTTGCCAAATGCACAAAGCCAGTAATAAAACTGCTTTCAAACACATCAGATGTATGAACCCTGACAGGAAACAGTTGGGCTTGCAGATAATCTGACTGTGAAACAAGCACAAAAGAAAGAGGATCAGAAAAGGTTAAACAAAGTATTTGTGTTAGTATTCACAACCACAGAAAAGGTCAAAGAGGTTCTCAGACAAGTTCTATACCTCTCAAACAATAAAAGTTGGGGCACTGTCTCAAACTGAACAAGTTTCAGAACTTGTGAATGCAAATTGCAAGAGGATTCCAGAGATGATGCTGGAAACTACAGACCAGTCTGTCTGAACTCTGTGCCTGCAGAGCATCTATGTTTCATATGGAAGAACAGCTTTTTTAAAGTACATACAGATAAACTAATGTAATCAGAAAGCAGTGTACCATGTCATTTTATAGTAGACACGATCAAAAAATCAAATACTACTGTTTTAATGGAGACAACAACGGCACAGGTAAGAGTGATCAGAGTGATACTAGATTTGCAAAGGACTCCTCACAATCCTTACCTAAGGTTTCAGAAGAAAATCATGCTGCCACAGGATAAGAGGAAAGGTCTACTCTGAGTGAAAAAAAAAAAATGCTCAAAAAAAAAACCCAAAAAACCCAATACAAAACAAAAAAAAAAACAACCCCCCCCCCAAAAAAAAAAAAAAACAAAAACCAAACAAAACCAAAACCAGGATATCAATTACAAAAATGAATGATTAGTTTTCAAAGTACAGAGCTGCAGCAGTGAAGCCTTACAAGGATGTTTTCAGGTTCCTATGTTGTTTAAAGAACGCGAGGTGGCAATGTCAACAGATAATAAAAGCTAGCCTCCTTAAAGCTGACCACAAATGCATATGAAAGGTTCTCGCAGATATTCAGTGTCAATACACGCAAAGTGGGGGGGGGGGGGGAACGGAAACAAAATGTAAAAAAAACTCTGATGGATATAAAATTAGCAACTACTGCTCCAAAACTGACAGATTTTTTTTCATAGTTCTGTGAAAACATAAGCTCAATAATTAGCAACAGTTAAAGGCAAACAGAATGGTAGTAACAATACAGAAAAAAAAATGAGCCTAAAATAGATGATGATGCAAAACCATGGCACAGGCATATGGTACACAAATCTTGAAAACAGCGTACAAGGCTAGTCACCTCATTTGCAAAGAGAAGAACGATAACTTACTACGGATCATAGGTGGTAACAAGGAAAGTAAAAACAAAACGAAAAAAATGAACAGTCTTACTGTGAAAGTAATTCTAAACAAACTATTCAATTCGGAGAAAGATGACTACTACAAAAGATGAAATAGAAATCTGTAAAAGCTATACAATGATCAGTCAGTGCAGCTCTTTTTGTTTACTATTATTATTTTCTTTTTCTTCTGGTTATCTACACAGGAGACTGGATACTAAGCTAAACAGATCTCCGTTTGATCAAATACAGCATGTAATTTTGTTTCCTTAAAAGAGGAATTATAAGAAAAACTCAGTAAAAATATACGCTGAATGTGAAAGGAAAAAATAAAAAGAGAGAGAAAATGAATATACTGTGCAATTTTGTACTAAATCATCGTTTTAACTACCTTGTATTTAAATTGGATTTTAACAGCTACAGATATGTAAGTGGTGTTAATTTTTTTGTACATAAAATATATTCAAATAAATATGAACAAATCACAGATTGTTAAGGCAAATATCCCTTTCTTCTAAACCATTTAACTTAATGAAAAGATGTGTGACTGTATTATTAGCTCTTAGTCAAGTAACAAGCTTTTCCTCATTTCCATATGCTAAAATCTCTTTGTAGTTCAGCAATGTACAAAACTATGACCACTGGAAAATATTTCTGCTATGGAAAGGCAGCCAAGTGCTCTTTTTCCCTCTTCCTTCCTCCCCCCAGTTTTTGCATGGTACTACTGTTAATGGTATGTATTTTTTTGCTTTTATACTTAGGATGTTTTGATCATCCCTCTTAGGAGTGACTATGCTGTGCACAAGTGAGAAATAACAGTACTGCCTTTTTTTTTTTTTCTTCTTTTGGGAGAATGAAGCTTTCCTGGAACTTTTCTCTCAACCTTTCGAAGTTAATCCTCCAAGAAAAACAAAAAAACCCAAACCAAATAAAAAAAAACAAAACCAAAAACCAACAAACTGTTTCAATTGAAGCTACAAACAATGCATTAGTTTCTTGCAAACTGCTCAATTAAATTACATTCATATGTTCTTAAGAAGAAAAATCTTTAATTATCTAAGCTATCCAATGTGGCAGTAATTAGTCTCTGTTGATTCAAATATTGTGGAAAAGAAAAAACAACAAAATTAAATAAATAAATAAATAAATAAATGAAAGCCACACCCCTGAATTTCATTTTCCTCATTAAAAAAATAAAAGTTTTAAATATATTTTACATTATAGAAAATTGTTTTAATTCTATACATTTAATTCTAAATTCTAAAATCATGTATCACATAAAGCACCCAGTTCCTTTCTAGAGGATATGTTGCTGTCCCTCTCTATCTTGATGTGCTGCATGCCTAGCTAAAGAAAATGATAACCAAGGTTGTATTTTTTCCATAACAACTGCTGCTACTGCTTGATTGGCCTCTAGTCACTGAATTGAGCTTCAGAAAACCTCAGAGGCTAGAAAGAGGACTCAAGGCACGTTCTCAGTATTCCAGACTGGCTTTCAGAGCCTTTATCCACAGCTTCAGGGTTTATGCCACATCCATTAGAAACTCCAGCTGTCTCCAAAAACCTCTAACGTCCTTCTTCACTAGCTGTCTCTGGCAGGAGCGAGGGCTCCTCATCTGGCCGGATGAGGGCTTCAGTTTTGCTTTGGGCTGCTCAGTGCAGAATACTGTAGGCATACTAACAGCATCAAAGCAACAGAAACATTTGCAGCAAGACATATGTGTTGCACTCTAATTTGACTCTGTCTTTTATAAAAGCCATTTTCTGTATTCCATTGTTTTCCTTACCAATAATTTCACAATAGGAGCTTGTGAAATAATTATAAACAAATAAACCATGTGAGTTTGAAATCTAACAGCCGGCATAATGTAATGAACATGGTAGCATAAAGCTAAGAAGAAATAAAGGAATAAAATTGAGGATTATGGTGTGAAGTTTTGAGGAAGCCGTAGTTTACAGGACAGAAAAATGCTGAACAAAAGTAATCCTTCCTTGGTGGTGATTCAGAAGAATCTAAACACATTTGGAAAGGCTATAAGAGGGTAAGAGTAAGTGATAATCTTTTAAATTTTTAGGTGTCAGAATGCATAATATTTGATCAAAGGAAAAAAGTTTTTAAAATTTCAGTTCTCAATTAATAACCTAATTTACAGCAAAATTTTCAAACTCTGTAATTAACCTGCACTGGCTACAGTCTCTTTACTGATCATGCCTTTAACAAAGAAATAAAGGCTTGCCACATGACAGAAAAACTGTTCTGTATCTTTGTGCATTCCAAGCAAACAGAAATAACAATTTTGGGCAGCTGGCTTACCTTCCAGTACAAAAATGTCCAAAGAACTCAAATATATCATGTATTGGCTTGTCCTCATAACTTGTTTAAAGAGTAAAATGTCTTCTGGGAAAATACCTTTTCTTGACAAATATTTCAGTATTGTACGTTTCAAACAATTATGCTCATACACATGTATTGTTATTAGGTTAAATAATGCTCAGATCACCTCTGGACCTCCCATAACATAAACTAATCACGAGTCTCATTTTCCAGATGTTGAGTCATTGTTGCCTGATTGCTTTCTATTTAGAGCATCTCTTGGACCTATAAGCACTAAGGCTACGTGATACTTCAATGCGTCAAGAATTCCTGTACAGAACATTTAAATAATGCAGTGTAAGAGAAATTTTATGCTCCAGTGAAATAATTCAGTTAAACCTTTGAGAGTTTCTCTAGCTCATCATTTCTATGTGTCAGCGTGCGCAGTCAAGTAAGAAACTCAAGATTTTCTCATGTTCCTTTGTCACCAAAAGCCAAATATTAAAGAATAAACATTTATTTTGCCCACTAACATTTAGAGTGCATTCACTTCCTGCACATCTGTCTTGAATTCAGGGCAGTGATGTGTCTGTTGTTCGAAGTTACGCTTCTGTTAGCAGAGCAAACTCTGCTGCAAATACAACTTTCAGTAACATAATCTCAAATTCAGATTAAAAAAGTTGGGCTTTACCAGCTGTCAGTTAAATTTTCCTGCCCTTTCCGTAGCTATTTTCCTTATTACATTCTTTTATCCAGCCTCCTTTCCCAATATTATTGACCAACAACAAATTGAGGGCTGTAATAAAAAGAGCCCCGATCCTATTTGTAGATTACCAGCGTCCACCAGGGAGGGGGCTGTGGGGTGAGGGGTAATGGTGCAAAGTGATATGAGAAAGATGGCCCAAAATTCTGAGACAGAAATCTCCCAGCTACTTCTGACAGAGCCAGGGCAACCACAAGGGACTATACAAAACCTCACAGAAATATATTTAGAGTATTGCAGCCACACTAGGGTAACATAGTGCCTGAAATGATAAACCACATTAAGAGAAAGTTACTGAATTGGAAAAGATTAGTCAACTTCAAAAGACAGAGAATTGCATATACTGTTTTTGCCAGACTTCTACTTCCAATATTCACAAGGCACACTCAGACTAAGATGATTTTTGTGGGAAAAAAAAAAAATCAAAAACAAAAGCAAAATATTCATTTCAATTTCGGAAATAAATACTAGATATAAATCTGACTTTGTATTAAATGTAATTACTTATCTGCATGAAATATAAAATTTGCTTTTCTTCTAGAGGTCATCTTCAGTTCAATTTTTTTCTTCTGTTTTTAAACACAAGAATTTTTTTGCTATTCTCGCTTCACTTGTCAACAGCCATAAAAGCTTAAACACAGAAAAGGACACTGCATCTTTATAAGCAAGGGGATTAGGGAAGGCAGTGACAACCATGTTCTCTGCAACAGTTACAATTTCAAACAGTTGTTACATTTCATGTGATGACAGACAACTTTATGAAAGAGAGATAACTTATTTAACAGATATCGTCCCTAAACACACACAGAGGCTTAACATGCAATTATATAGTAATGTGTAGGGTGTTCAGCATAGATTACTGTATGCAGTTAACTGGAATCTTGTTGGATCTCTAAGCACACATTGTGTATCTGAAACTTAAACAAAAAAAAAAAAAAAAAACAAAAAAAAAAAAAAAAAAAAAAAAAAAAAAAAAAGAAGTCTAATGTTGAAGTTAAAAGTCTTGCCTTTAAGAAGAAAATCTGAGCTATAAAGAAAAAATATGTAAGAAATTCTTGTTAGGCATTTCTAAATCTTTGGCTCTATCATGCAGCCAAATACAGCTATGTTACCAGTGGAAACATTAGACTGGATAAAGGATATTTGTGGTATAGCAAAAATAAAAAAGCAAGCTAAACACCTGGATAAAGTGCTTTGCATAGCTGATAGATAATTGTAAAAAATAGGCGTTCATAAAACCTTGTGTGAAACCAGAGAAACCATTAGAAAAGGACTCATTTTTTTGTACTAATAATGTAGAGAAATGACACTGTGGCTAAAGAGATCAGCATTCCTTACAGTTCTATCCTAGAGTGCATAAAATAGCTGAGAGTTCTGTTAGGAGTTAGAATCTCCTAAAAACGCTCAAACATAATAGCAAAAATTAACCTACTCTACTTCAAAGCAGTACTAGAAAGACATACTAGAGTACAGAACACATGGGCCCTGAGTATTACAACTACTCCTTCCACACTGTAAAAATATTTTAAAAGCAGCCAGGGTTTGGGAGTTTGTCTTACTAAATCTATTTCAAAGTTGGGAACAGACAAACGCAATTCTACAAACACACACTTAAGAATAAAAAAAAAAAAAAAAAAAAAAAGAAAAATCTATCAAGGAAGGCTATTTAGCATTTATTATAATATTCTGAGATCGCCCACTAAATGCCATATGATCACATATGCATAAAAAAGTAGCCAAGTGTTCAAGATTAGTTAAAAAAAAAAAAAATCATTAATGACTCAAATTTTCAAGTTTCCAAAACAAATTTTCATCAAGGATTGCTTCCTGCAGTCTTTCACCACTGGTTTACAGCTTAAAAAGGAAACAAAAACGTATCCCACAAAAAGCCCAAACACACCTCTCTCTTCTCTTCTCCTTCCCCCCACCCAACAAAAAAAAAGTTACAAGACATTAAATACATATGCCCAGGCTGCAAGTTATTTTAAGCTCTTAGTTAAACACAATAGGAATTAAAACTTGAAATCCTAAATTCATTAGGTGAATTAATACCCAGCAAAATTGTTTTCCCTTCTGTTCCTGTAGCAGTTTGAAATTTGTCTGAACCATTAGAAAAACAAAACAGAAGGGCATGTAAACCAATAAATTAAGCAAATACCACACTGCATTGAAAGTTTCTCTCTTTCTGGGTGCTTTGTTATGGCCAATACAAAAAAAGACAAAAGAAAAAAATAATTACAATTCATCTACATGCATCAACATGTATGCAATTGCATGAACACTGCATCCCACAGACATGCTTTATATACAATATAGGGAATATTTACAGGGAAGCCTATGAAGTTGTTCAGTACCACAAATTGTCAGGGAGGGGCAAAAAAGCTGCTTTTCAGATTTATGAAGAAGCATTGCTTGTGTTGTACTGAATGAGATACAGGTAAACATACATATCACTGTACTTTAAACATGGCAAAAACTTAAGACCGTCACTAAAACTGTGGGCTAGATAACAAACAACGTTGATGAGTTCTTCTGTAGTTACTCTGATATGTCTTAAATCTTTATGTATAATGATGCAAATATATCAACTGCCTACTTTGCAGGCACTCTTTAACATTATTTTAATTTTACTAATTTTACTTTTACTAATACAATGGTATCTTCTTTGTATGTTCAAATTGCAGCAGATAAGTCAGCTATAAAACTCAGACATAAGTAAAGTCCTTTCTTTTTACAGGGAAGCAAGCAGCACGTACATAAAGGTGAAGCTAAATACTTGGACTTGTGGTTTTACATTTTCTCCATAGGCTCTATGGTTAGATCAGAGAATTTTGCATGGAATTACTTATGCCAGAAATACTCCTTGGAGGCACCTTTTCTTTTCTTCCCCCACAATGCAAATTTCTTTTTTCCTCTCTATTTTTCCTCCACGCCTATTTTATGTCCTTATAAAAAAAAAAAAAAACAAACAAAAAAAAAAAAACACAGACAAAAAATAAAACCAAAAAAAACCCAAAACATTTTTTTACACCAGGATCTTCCAGCCATTTCAACAAATTCCCCCATCACACAATAGCTCTCTCATTTGTTCAATCATTTCTGCACAGCAAGGTAACAAGAGCAGTGTTAAATTCTCCTTTGCACAGACTTTTGGTTTTAGAAAACAGCTACTGAAAAAGGAATATATAAGAACTGCACACAGCTTTTAGATGATCACGTGTGCTTAATAATGCAATAGGATAAAGGTTAAGCATAATATTGTTTGACCCCTTCAACTACTGACATTCATGCCATGTTATTGTTAGTGTTGCATGTTAAGCAAGCAAATTTTCAATGAACTTGTGTTGGCTTTACCACAGACACAGATGTTAGGCGGACTCCTTTGTTCATAAGGTTCTCATTATTAACTGAAACCAAGCTGAATATTTGACTGAAGGAAAGGACCATATCATTGTTTTCAGATTTTGCTCTATGACTTAACTGAACTACATCTGCCAGCTTTGGAAATACCAAGTACTTCTTGGCGCCAGTACTGGCGCCTTGCTCTATGACTACCATCTTCAGTGCTTCAGCTTGAGGAAGTCTAGTAACAATCAAAACAGTTTAATAAAAACTTAAAACTGTGATTAAGAGTCACTCACTAGTTGACTAGTTGAGTGCTCTGAAATATGTTCTATTTATGAATAATTTCACAAAATAAGCAAAACATAGTAAACTGAATGCATGGCTGTAAATATGTAACCTAGAAAGTTCACAAGATGTTTATGTGATTTATGAAGTCTGTGTTGTATTTGAAACCACATTTATTTAATAGATAGGCTGGCATTTCACAGGATAATTCAATCTGCTTCAAATCTATCCAAAGCCTTTGGGAAACATAAAAGATGCTCTGAATATAAATGCAATTCCACTTTTCACCTTTTTGCACTACCGTCTCTCAGAGCATAAATGTGAAAAGAATTACACTTCCCCCAAAAATCTTCCTTTATAAAAGTTACTGTTCATGATGAAAAAAGTGCACAGGTTGAGCTAACCCAAATGTATGAACTATTTTATGTAACAAATCAAATGTATGAACTATTTTATGTAACAAATCAAATGTATGAACTATTTTATGTAACAAATCAATTAAATGTTATAATTATTTTTTCTGGATATTTTCTGAGGCTATCTGAATTAAAATAAACAAATGTATCACACTTCCTCAGAAACACCACAATCAAAGCACCTATAATTCATATCACCTAGGTTAACTGATTGTCATGGTTTAAGGCCCTCACACAGTTTTGCTCACTCACACCCCCCCCCCCCCCGGGGGGGG
>JASSUY010035348.1:1109-22235 GCA_032466535.1 Forpus xanthops
GCCCAGGATACGGTTGGCTTTCTGGGCTGCAAGAGCACACTGCCAGCTCATGTTCATTCTCTCATCAACCAACACCCTCAAGTCCTTCTCTGCAGGGCTGCTCTGACTCTCTTCTCTGCCCAACCTGTACCCATGCCTGGGATTGCTCTGATCCAGGTGTAGGACCTTTCACTTGTCATGGTTAAACTTCATGAAGTTGGCATCATGTTGTGGTTTAAGCCTCTAAGCCACGCAGCTTTCTGTCTCACTTCCCCCTCTTTCTTCCCCCCACTCCTGGAGGGATGGGAAGGAGAATCGAAAGAATGCGACTCCCACAGGTTGAGATAAAAACAGTTTAGCAACTAAGGTATAACATAAATCACTACTGCTACCACCAGTAATAATAATGACAAGGCAAATACAATGAAAGAATACAAGAGCTCACCAACTAATTTCCACCCAGCCCAACCAAGCAGTGCACCCCCCATCACCTCATACCAAGTCCGACCACGCAGTGCCCCCCCATGCTTCCGGGTCTCTGCTCTCCATTTCTCCATCCTGAGCATGACGTACTGTGGTATGGAATACCTCTTTGGTCAGTTTGGGTGAGGTGCCCTGTCTCTGCTTCCTCCCAGCATTCCCCTCTTCCCTGGCACAGCATGAAACTTAGAAAGTCCTTGGCCAGTCTAAACATTCTAGCCATAACTGTAAATACTGGTGTTATCAGTACTGTTCCCAAGCTGAAAATCAAAAACACAGCGCTGCACCAGATACTACGAAAAAGGGAAAAATGACTGCTGCTGCTGAACCCACGATACATCAGCCCACCACCCAAGCATGTCAAGGTCCCTCTGGATGGCATTCCTTCCCTCCAATGTATCAACTGAACCACAGAGCTTACTGTCATTAGCAAACTTGCTGAGGGCTCACTCAATCACACTGTCCACGTCACTGACAAAGATGTGAATAACACCAGTCCCAACACTGATCCCTGAGGGACACCACTCGTTACTGGTCTCCAGCTGGACATTGAGTCATTGAGCACAACATTCTGCGTGCAGCCATCCAGCTAGTTCTTTATCCACCCAGTAGTCCACCTATCAAATCAATGTCTCTCCAATTTAGAGACAAGGATGTCATGCTGAATAGTGTCAAACACTTTGCACAAGTCCAGGTAGATGGCATCAACTGCTCTACCCCTGTCCAACAGTTCCATAGCCCCATCATAGAAGGCCACCAGATCGCTCAGGCAGGATTTCCCCTTAGTGAAACCATGCTGGCTGTCACCAAGCACCTTGTTGTTTTTCATGTGCCTCAGCATGCCTTCCAGGAGGATCCGCCCCAAGATTTTGCCAGGCACAGAGATGAGGTTGACTGGTCTGTAGCTCCCCAGCTCATCCATTTTCCCCTTCTTGAAAATGGGGGCTATATTTCTCTTTTTCCAGTCACTGGGAACTTCACTTGACTGCCATGATTTTTTCAAACGTGACGGACAGTGGCTTAGCAACTTCATTTGCCAGCTCCTTCAGGACCCACAGATGGATTCCATCAGGTCCCATGAACTTGTGTACGTTCAGGTTCTAACTGTAATAGAAAAACTGAAATACTGTACCTTTTGTCACAGGCATCTGAATAGCACATCCAGGCTCCATGTTTTGTAGTGCGGCTTGCAAATTTGTAACCTTATTTTAAAAAGAGCAGAGAACAAGAAGGGAGAGCATGAAAACACTGCTTTTGAACTGTCTGTTCACAACACAGCATTTATGTCTGCATATTTAAGTAATAAATTCCATCTACATTTTCTGACTGTTGTCTCAAATTATAAACATTACTCCTAATTCAAGACCCAGTAAAAGAATGTGGTAGAATAGAAACGGCCAGAATAACTCAAAGTACTTTCACAGCTCTACTGAAACAATGCTGAATATTAGGGCACTTATTGCACCATTGACTTTCAGTCACTGCTATCACTGCACTTATCTTTAAGTTAATAGCACGATATGGCATACAGTTTTTTTTCTAAGGAAATGATGCAAAATACAGTGTTATGTGTTACCAAAAAAGTCACCGCTCTAGAATACATACAGTTCCTACGTGGATAGGTCTTACATATGTTCTTGAAATTTCATAGTATTGGAACTCTTCTCTTTTGTACTCCTGATGCAGCATAATTCTGTAGAGACGGTAACCTTCCTATAGGACATTTTCTTTTACTTATTGAAATTTCAAACATATAATCCTTAGTCTTTTAGAAATAAGCCCTCAGGTGAAATGAGTAAAAACATAGGTAGAGGAAAGGAGGCAATGAGAGATGAGGACTATTAGAAGACAGTGCAAGCATAGTAAATTCCTTTCATGCTATCCATATATAATTGATGCTACTGTTGAAATACAATGCATCTGGCGAGGTTTCTTCCTTCTCTTTTTTGAAGAAAACAATCTATTGTTTAAGGACATGCAAGATAGAATGAATGATAGGATGAAGAACAGAAAATTATCTGTGATAACAATACTTCCTGCTAGAGGAACAGATTATTTTGTACATACAACCTATACATCAGATAAGATTATAGGAGCAAAACATCACTCTATTATTCCACTCACAAAACAGAAAAACTGCCTTATATCTTCATGTATTTTTTTCTAATTTAGGAAAGTTATTCCTGGAAAAAGTAAATAGGATATTTCTAAAGGCACAGATGGAAGCATGTTAATCTGTGGAAATATCACATCCTTCCTTAAGCTGTCACCAGTGAATGTAAAACAGGGTTTGCAAATTGCTGACTCATGTAGAGCTGCACTGAGCAAGTACAGGCTAAGAACTGCTACTCTGAGGGACTAAGTTTTTATATACTTTATTAACATTCCACCACATATCATGAAACTAAAACATTCTGCTTCAAACTACTGCATAAGTGAGTTGCTTTAATAGAAATATCCTGTATATTTATCGAAGTAAAAAACCAAAAGCATTCCTTACAGCTATGAAAGTGGTGTTCACCATAGTGGTGTTTACCTGCCCAACAGCTCTGTCTCTCTCCAAAGTACTTAACATTTTCTGTCTCAGAGCAGTTTGGTATTTTTCAGTCAACTGCTTGAGCACTGGTTCATATGATGCATAATGAGCCTTTAGCCTGTGAAGAAGAAGAGGACAACTGATTACTCAAAGATGAGTTAAACCAGAGATTTCTGTATAACTTTTTCCCTATCCCTAATAAAAGAATAAAAGTGACAAAGGGCCAACACGGAGGAGACAGCAAAGGTATTCAGTAGGTAACCACCCAACTAGAATATGACAAGAAAAAAAAAACACAAGAGTACTTCGGATCAGTAAGAGGATTCATAGTCTCTTTAGTCTTACCCTCTAAAAGAACCCACCTAATTTTGACCTATTCTTAATCCTTTATACACATACTGCACATTAATTTTGTTGACTTCTGTTTTCTTGCAGATGGATGATATTTCATTAGAAAAAATTTACATCTATTATCTGATGAGCAACTAAGATTCTTATCTAGACAGAACAGTCATAATATGATTGCTCTTTTTCTTCATTGCAAATTACATTTAAATTCAGACCAACTAAAAATGAAATATATAGAGATATAATCTCTGTAGAGAAACATGTGACACTAAGCTTCAAAAATACTGCATCCTGCAAAAAAGCTGACACACAGATGTGTCCTGGGCTCAGCAGCAGCAGTCATTTTTCTCCTTCTTAGTAGCTGGTGCAGTGATATGTTTTTGACTTTCAGCCTGGGAACAGTGCTGATAACACCCATGTTTTTAGTTGTTGCAGTCTGACCAAGAACTTTCTCAGTCTCGTGCTCTGCCAGGGAGGAGGGGAAACCGGGAGGAAGCAGACAGGACACTTGACCCAAACTAGCAAAAGAGGTATTCCATACCACAGCATGTAATGCCCAGAATATAAACTGGGGGCAGTTACCCAAAAGGGTTAGATCACTGCTCGGTCGGGCTGGGTATTGGTCGGCAGGTGGTGAGTGGCTGTAGTCTCTTCCATTGTTATTTCCCTTGTCATTATTACTATTGGTGGTAGCAGCAGTGGTTTGTGTTATACCTTAGTTACTGGGCTGTTCTTATCTCAACCCATGGGAGTTACATTCTTTCGATTCTCTTCCCCATCCCTTCAGGAGCAGCAGGGAGGAAGGAGGTGGGGGGAAAGGGTGCATGGCTGAGTTGCCGACTGGGTTTAAATCATGACAGCTCTGTACTGCTGCTGCATTGAAGCCAAGATCAATGTCAGTAGGGCTGGATAAATCTAGCTGTAATTCTTAGACTATGTAGAGTCAACATCAAAGTTAAAAAACTTATCTTCCACCTATGATAACATGTGGCTTACAGTTTTCACAGCAAAGCTTTCCTTTCTTTGTGATCATTTTGTAGTTCTTCAAACTAACTGCATGGCTGGTAGCAGCCTAATGAATCCCTGTTGATAAATACAGCTCTGCCTCTGCCTAAGCTGTACAGGGAGTCACGTTCTTTGAATTTCCTGTATTAATTACAAAAAAAATGGGTCGGAAGGCATTTGAGAACAGATCCTCTAGTGTTTGCATTTCAAGAAAGACAAATATAATAATGTAAACTTTATTATTCTGGGATTGATCTCAGCTTATAGTCCAACCTCCCATTAACTATTAAAAGCAAGAAACTGAGTAGTTGTTTGAAACCACCCTGCTCACTGTCAATCTTGGATACGTTAACAACAGAGGAAGCCTAATTCACTTGCTCTATAAAGGCTTTTATGCTCCCTGACAAACCTTGTAACGTCTCTGCCGTTCTTTCAGAACACTGTCACTAAAAACCAGTTATTCTCCTTCCTTCTCTTAGCTTATGGCACTGTGCTGTTTGGAGTTTATCATCTCAAGAGAATTGAAAGCAGCAGAATTAGAATGTCAAGAATAGCAACGCCATCAGCACAGTATTTGTAAGTAGGCAACTTTGTAACATGCCAGTTCTATCCCTCAGCCACAGAATTTAGTGCATAATTCTTTACACGTCCATGCATCTACACAATGTTTAGAAAAATGTCCATACAGCTCTTTGAAATTCCTAACCATAAAAGCGTAGTTCCTATTGTAACAAACTGCCAGTGGTCAAGAAACAGTAATGTTTTTTAATGGTCTGGGTCCCTCAAGTCCTACTTGTTCGCAAAATTCATCTTTATGAAATAGAGCATTCATTTCAGCAAAGCCTGGCAGCAACTCAAGGACATCTGCTTACCTATACAGTATTAAGCAGATAAATATTTTGTTTAGTACCCATTTACTGTATCTATTACTGTCTATGACTGCAAAGCTTTTCAATATTTATCCCCCTGAAGTCACATTTGATGCAGTTTAATAGTTTGCTCAAATCAACAACAAATCAACACCTTTCTACCTTCCTCATGTTCATCCCCATTTTGCGTTCATGGTATACTGCACTAGTGTACATAATTCCATTTTTCCCACATAATGTTAGTAACCTTAATGTTTATTTCCAACATTCACATCAGGTTTCAGATGCTGATTAAGTGAAAGCAATGGTTTGATTGAGCTCTGGACCCCAGTGAATTATGATTCTATCCCACTCTGTAGCTGAAAACTAAAGACTGAAGACTATAAACGTCAATAATGAAAACTATCAGCTGCTCTTTCATTAACAGTAAAGCAATTTTTAACTATTCTATTACAAAAAACCATGAAGGGTAAGCACTGCTGGTTATAATGAGAAATTACCTAATAATGTGATTTTTTTTCTTCTGGATATTATCAGTACTTCATTCTGGGCTAGAATGTGAACCCTCTTATTCTCACTGGTAACTGATTACTTGCATTGATAAACCTGCTGAATCCAGTGAGACTGTTTGTGCAGACTACTAATAATTACCAAGAATGAAGAAGTTACAATATTAATATATATATATATGCACACACATTTCCCAAACATCTGTATGCAGGAATTAATCACACTTCAGAGCAGCATACAGATCTCAATTAATACTTCTTGTTACGTTTCCATCTATGTATTTTTATCCTGCCCAAGCTGAAGTTCCAGAAAAGTACACAACACTTCGATATGTAGATTTGTACAGATTTTCTAAGGTAAGTAAAAGGAATACTTCAAGTCTGAAGCATGATTATTTTGCGTGAGGGAGACAGAGGGGCCAGTGTCTAAATAATTAGTCTGGCGGATGAAAAACCAACTCTTCCATGTATTTATTCTTAGATTGATGTGTTATTTATGCAAAATCAAAGAATACATATGCCACAGGGTTGAGGCGAGGAGGGAATGGCCATTAGGATTAACCATGGGAAGAAGATGGGAAGAGCTGCTGGAAGAAGCACTGCAAACTAAATATCAGACTCAACTACTTCCTGAAGGCATCCTGGTATGCTTTCTCCCACTAATCTGGGAAGGAGCCTGAATATGGATTGTAACTGCTTTGCGGCAATAACAACATGAGGCTTCTTTTAAGTACAGCCTACTCAACAGCAGAAGAGGTGCACTGGATAGGGAAGAAGGTTTTCAAATAGATAATTGCTCATAGCTTTCAAAAACAGCTTGAGCCACAGGGGTAAGAATGGAGAATGATGTCTCATTTTCTGGCCAGGTTCCTCTTAGATTCGTAGATAACAGGATATAGGAGTGTCGTTATAACGTTCCCTTTGAACATCACAAAGCTAAGTTTGACCACACTCAGCTTGGAAAACCTTAAAGGGTCATAGATTTCCTGGAAATTGAGTGCCACTCAAAACAATTTCTGGGGCTAGCAGTCATACCATGCCAGTACATTTGTCAGTTGTAAGATCACAAACTGCAGAGTGTAATTCCTTAGTAATAACTTTACTGCATTAATTGATCTACCAGAGTAACTGTAAGAATCACTAACCAAACCAGCATTGACAAAGACTGCTGCTGTTGGGTTTTGTTATTACTATCCTCATTAATTATATTATCCTTCCACATCAGGTAAAGATGCTAATGTAATACAGAGAATAGAAAATGCCTATCTGCCTACTGTCAGCCTTCTGCGGCACCTACCTTCCACTATGCTACAGCTAAGCTCTAAAATTCAGTGTTTCTGTTAAAGAGACTGAAGCCACATCAGGGTCACAGTGGCTGCTGCTAGCTGAACCTCCAAACTTCCAATACTATGGCTAATACTACTGAGGTGTTTGCAATCTCTGCATATATTAATGCTGTACTGATGGTGATCTAGAACTGGAACTTGTTTCATCACACAGGACATGTCTTAAAAGTTGTGATCAAGAGGCTACCTTCACCCACACGGTAACTAGACGAACATGACGTCAACCACATCAACCAGCAGCCAAAATGATTCATTAAAATGAGCCAACAAAGCAGTACCCCCAGTATACAAAAGATGCTGATACAGAAATGCCCTCACCTTGTTGCTGCTGTCTGCTACCTCTATCAACCAGTCAATGCCAGTATTAAATAGGTGAAGATAAGACACAACCTCCTACGTCCTTGATAAACAGAAACTGTGATACGGAGTTAGAATTAATTCAAACACAACCTTATGTTGTATTGTAGAAATCCTCTTCCCAATCCACTACAGAGACTCTGATTTGCTTTATCAGAGCCAACAAGGCTTTTCATCCCACTACCTTCAAGTTTTCAGAGATCTATAAAACAGTGCTGTGCATGGTTTATGATATTCAGCTATCCCCAAGAGCTGTCTCCAGGTAAAGGTCTATGTGATAATAGAACAACAGTCTCGAGTCAAGCTGAGCCTCCTGGCCTTTGCAATGACATTTATTTCAGATCCAAGGCAGTAACACAGAAGCTTTTTCCTCATTTTTTTCCACAGACCATTGAGGAAAGAGCTGCTTTAGGTAGCTTAACCAGCTCGGTACCATGCTTCTCCCTCCACAAACACAAAGACATGTGCACACAAACCAAAAAACAAATAAACAAAGAAAACCAGGAAACCACTCCTTTCTTACTTCCCCTTTCCTCCAGTCTATGGCAATGGTATGTGCACAGTACCATGACCTGGTAAATGCTTTGTAGGTAACACAATAGCATTCTCACCCATCTAAAATGATCTGTAGGGTCTTCCCAGAATTCGACTTTTTGGCAACAATTTCTTAATTAAAAGGAGTGTTCAACCTGAGATTGACCACTAGCTCAATTGATAAATGTACAACTATACCTTTGGCTTCAGACACTTGGCCTGACGCATGTTCTCATTCCAGTTAATTCACATAACTTTTTCTGAGAACGCCACGGAATATGGTTTATGGAATTCTCCACTGAATCACAGAATAGTTTGGATTGGAAGGGATCCTAAAAGTCATCTAGGTCCTTCCCCCTGCCATGGGCAGGGACACCTTCCACTAGACCAGTGGAAGCTCCATCCAACCTGGCCTTGAAAACTCAGTCATGTAGTATCTTTCCCGGTAATGCTAGAAAGAAATGCTTTTTCCACATGGGGACACTGCCAAACTTATTTAAGAACCTTCAAATGATAAAGGTGCTATACAAACACAAAGCCTCCTTGTTTCTCTCTTCGTGCTTTACAGGTCATGGTTTATATTTTACACTGCTCACCATAATAAAGTGGTGGTGGTGGGAGGAATATTCCCTTCCAGTTCCAATTGCTCTTGTGATTTTAATTCCTAAGTTTCAAATGTGAAGTCTCATTTTTAGAAATTTTTGCTGTGAAGGATAAACTTATGGAGCTGTACAACATATCCACTGTCCTTGCTCATCCTCCAGTAGCTTTTTAATCCAAAAGTCAAGTTCTGCCAAATTTGAGAGAAGGGTAGACAGCAATTTCAAACAAAATCCACTCTTAGCAGTTTAATGAAAATCAATGACTGTGGAAAAAGAGAAATCTGTGGAGCTCAACTGTTATACTTTCTGCTTTGCACTTGGTAGTTGCTGAATATTGGTGGGCCAGTCAATACACTCAGTGTACTATGCTGGCCAGACAATGGTGCCACATATTTGAAGTGCCATCAGGAGCTCTGGGAAGACAGAGGAACAGAAGCTACTGGATTTTTACAGCAAGAGAGAGCAACACTTGGAAACAAGGCACTGTTCCATTAAAAAAAAAACTGAGGATTAATTATTTTTGCTGCTTTTAGAAAAAAATATTTCTATTTCCAGCCAAAATATCCTATTTATCTACAATGAGAGTATCTAGCTCTACTGATTTCAACAGGGCCACTAAGGGACAAACAACTAAAACTTGTGAGTGATGATGGCTCAACAGATCTGTATATGTATATGGAACAACTCTTATGCAGCTTGTTGTCAGCATTACAAGTTAGCATCATTTTTACCATCATAAATGATACAGTTGGTTAAAATAAGTTTCACAGAATTTAAAGAATTTTTCATCTGGAGTGATTCTTATATCCTCACTCAAACCAAGTAGCACCTACACCTTGAATGACCCCATTCATTTAGATTAGATCACTTAACTGGAGTAAAGTACTACTCATTTTGAGTAGGCACATCAAACTAAGAGCTTTCAATTTTGTTTAACATGAATATAATTTTGAGAAGGACCTTAGCTAAGGAAGAACTAGCTGAAAGGACTCCTAAGAGCATGCAGAAATTAGAGTATCTCTTCATCTGACTTATTAACAAAACACAGGTTGATTTACTGAATGCCAATAGACTTGACAGCATTTAAGCACTGATTCTGCAAAATTACTTTGATTAGCTTTGAAACGGCCACAGAAATAAAATTCTGGGGTTTGTGGATCTCATTACCATGTCCATTTTTACAAAAACTATGATTTATTTTATTAAAGGGTTCAGTCTCTCTAATACAAATCTGACACAGAGTGGTAAAAGAAAATTATTGTTCTTCTCCCGAATCTCTCAGTTTAAAAATTCCACTGGCTGCCTATTACCTATCACTTTTCCAGCATGGATGGCTGTTCAAAATGAATTTAGAACTTTTCTGCATGAAATGTAAGTCAAGTAATTCCCATTACTGCCTTGCACCTTTGTGTAATATTGATGGCTACAAAATGATGTATTTCTGAAATCAAAGCTGCTTTAAATGTCATAATGCAGTCAACATGAAACATTTTAACCCATTATAACTCTGTTAAAGGTAACAAGGATACAACATGTCTGCTCTGAAAGCTGGCCAAATGTCAGGTGGAAAAGAAGTCAAACATCTATAAATAAGGGAAAGTTTTATTCTTCCTCCAACCTTGTGAACTTGTAGTTAAATTTCTTGAGCAGTGTCTACAGAAGTAGAAATCACATTGTTGGGAAACATACATGAGAAGACAATGAGATGAAAAATACTTCCAGACAAATAGAATGCAAAGGCATTAGGAGACTGAAATTAACAAACTCAGGTACTCTTGATAGGACTGTTCTGGTCCCCACAATCCGTACATTAGGAAATGTCAATGCCCTATACTGCAATATAACAACTGCTACATTAAATTCTATTAAAATAAACAGACTGCACATGCAATGATTTGCTTCTTACAGCTTACTAGTTGTGCCAACATGTAAAAGGAATGCAGTTAAGGGGCTAGTTAGTTGAAAGGATTTCTAACAGGATATAGAAACTAGGACATGAGCTCAAATACTACGCAGGTTGATAGAGACCAAATGTTGCTACCATCTGTTGGTGGCCTACGTGAAATCATTCAGTGGTTCCCTTCCAGGGACTCTACAAACTCAACAGATACCTGGCAAAAGTTAGGAATTCCATAAGCCAAGTAACTGGAGATGCTGTTTCCAAGCTTGCTCAACTGTGAGTCCTGTAAGCAGAAGACACCAGGATCTGAACATCTCCCATAGAAGAAGCTCTGCACAGATGTCCATGTAGGACAAAAAACAGTGGTAGGAAATCCAAAACTAAACTTTCTCTTTATAGGTCCATCAAAAGACAATGTGCTTTTCAAAGAAACAATATAAAAATTTTTAAAAGTCATAATTTCATGCAAAAACGAGTGCCCAAAGTTATGTTTTTAGTCAAGCACCCTCAGTGGTATCCTGATTCTCAGAAGAGGTGCAGCATTTCTGGCAATCTTTAAAAGTCAAACCCCCATTCTATAATGAAGATGTAAACATTTGAAATAGCTGGCCTTAAGTTATTTAATTATGTTAAAACAGACAGAAGTTTGGCTGCAAATATTTAGGATGCTTCTAGGTTAAAGACTTTATCTCTTACTGGCTTCCTTACTAACACAATACTCCAGCTATCCAATCTTGCATTAGCTTAGTTATTTTTATGTGACATTTATATTATCTTCCTTGCTAAACTGTGCATCTCATAATTTCATCTTGAAAAATCCTGAAATACTTAGAGAGCTCTCCAAAGCAGTAAAAACTGGTCCTAGAAGAAATGCATAACATGGTGAAAATAAAAGAACTGCTAACTGCAAGCCTGTTAAATTCACAGAAGAATAATAAAAGCACAAGGACGTCAGATGCTGGACTAAACTAAGATGCTACTATTACCTGCAGCAGAAACATAGTCCTGGCAACACTGCACCTTAGAGAGTTTGCTGGGATGGAACCTCTTCTGAAAATAGCAACTTGTATTATGGACAAGGTGCAGTGAAGTTTAACATTGCTTGTTTGCAAAGATACTAAAGAGTAAGAAGTTCTGTGGCATACATGGTCTCCTACTGATTACTCAATTACTAACAGTTACCTGGCAAACGAGTGTGCTAGCATTTCTGTATACTTTCAAGTAGACATACATGAGCCATAGCTGCAGAAAAACAGAGCATAGTTTCTTGCAGATGTGGCATCCTGAAATGCAAACCAGCAACTGTTCTTCTAACAAAAATTAACTGAAAGGAAATATATTAAATCTCTGGAAAAATACAGAGCTTAAACCTCCCTGAAGCATATGAATCCACCACTGAAGCAGATGTTAGGTTGCTAGAGGCATCTCAGAGGCAGACCTGGCAAAGGGAAGAACTGATGAGCAGGCTACATATTAGCTGCAGTCTGGTAGCACTGCATTGTCTTTCTAACTCCAAGCATGAGTAAGCCCAAAAATTCACTTTATTTCATTTCATTTGATATACAGAGTAATAACTGATTTTAAAAAGCCTCACATTTTTGACCCAAAGCTAGTCCTCACCGGCATTACATGTCCTCAAACCTCAGAGACGCATCAGGTAAAAAAAGAATACATTGCAAAAATCTCTGGTTGGTGGGCTCAAGGGAAGCCTGAAAATAAGAACCAGCAAGCAGCTATACAAATTATACCCTATCTGGAAAGATTTCCTAGTCATTATGATAAAGATTGATTCTGGGACATCAATATTTACTTATGTTATCAAATCTGCACATGAAACAAATAGTGTTTAATAGAGGTACACAGATCCAGCTGTATTTGAATCTTTAAGGTTATTAGACCATTACAGTAACAGCTAACAGAGCCTGGCCAGGTTGGGCCAATTCACTTCCTTCCTACTTTTTTCTATTCTAGAACATAACAGATTTCCAATTGCTGTCTGGCACAAAAAAATGCTACATGCCTTGTGATTATGATAATTGCTATCATTCTTCTTTGGAAAGTCCTTATGCCGTTGTTTGTAAGCAACAATTCGCCACCAGCTTCAGAGGATAAAAAGTTGCAGTAAAAAATACACATCTTTTTCTTTTCACTGCTTTACATAGTTGAGTAACTACTGGGCATGGTTTAACCACTGGATTCCACAACGGGGTTCAGAGAGAACCTGACAAAACAGTTTTGGAGGGTAAGCTGGTCATTCGTTTCAGCAGGGACTAACTTAGGCATCAACTCTGACACCCCATATGCCAGTACTATTAGCTATGACTTAGCTCACCCATGTATGCAAGAAAGGTGAGCAGTTCATCACCCTCCAACAGTAATCCAGCCTAATTAGAGCAGAGATGTTGTGTAAACCCAAAGGTCTGGCTGGAGGAAATTACAATTGCTTTTTACTCCCTGAAGTGGATAGATCAGTCTTCAGTAGTTTGAGAAGCCTTATTTTAGTACAGCACTTTATAGTAACGTAAAAAATGTTAAGAACACTTCAAAAGTGTAATACCAATGCATGTGGAAAATTATTCTGTGCAGAAATGTGCTCAGGGATAACTCATTTTTTAATCAATATTCATCTCAGTTTGCTAAAAAAAAAACAAAAACAAAAACAAACCAAACAACTCAACACAAAGCAGAACATTTCCCAAGAAAGGAAGGAAATAACAATGGCTCAAATACACTAAAAACCAGCTGTACAGAATCAGCTACTAACCCGCAGGTTTTGAGGACTCCTGCACTACAGTAGTTCTTTCCCAGATTCACATTAAACATGTTTCTAAAAACCCTTCTACATCTCACGCAAAGATTAAACCCATTGAAGACACCCAAATATTAAACTAGTGATTGTATGCTATTTGCCTTGAAATCTGTTAAATTAAATTTTACAAGTCATAAGGGAAGGAAGGCTCTCTGTCTTATAAATGTTCATCTAATGAACAGGAATCAGAAATTAAGATTCGTTATTTAAATCTAGATGGTTTTGCTTATACCCTATTTAGTTCTCAAAGGACACTACATACTCCTTGCTCACACATGCTGGAGTTTCAGTAAGATGGTTACTGAATGAGAGGCTGCCATTGTGATGATTTTGCCAGCATTTCCAGTAACAATGCAACCTAAACACTGCAGTTAAAGAAGAGTGTAGTATTTTTGGAATACCCTGCTGTTCTAAAATGCATTGTGAATATTAACATATTAAAGTAAATTAGTTTGCACTCATTACCATAAGCAATTACTTACTGTTTAGATGCTGCTGATATTAAATTGGCAAGCAATTTTCAAGAACTAATACATAACATAAAAAGCTTTTTAACATTCTAACCGTATGAAAAGCAAATGTTTCTAGCACCAAAGTCCCTTATAGATAGATGTCTCTCTGCGTATATAAAAAATATGTGTATCTCTTTCTATCTGATACCTCTTCTTCAGTTGCAAGTGGATAACTACCTAAGGCTCTGTGACAAGCACTTTATAAACTCTGTTTTGATGCTGTGGAGTAAATCACAAATACCTCAGGCCAAATGCGACACTAACATCCCCTTTACGCTGAAAGAGAAACTGTTTTCATGCCCATTTTTGAAAATCATAGTTTAGAAAATACATCGAAGTGAAGCTTCAGTTCTTTGTTCTCAAAGTTATTATTTGTTTCTGGTATAACACTGCCAGATAGCAAGGGTAAATCAACACTTGTGTCCTCAAGATACGGGTAGGAACAGAACAAAGAATAGAGCACCTCTCCTGCTTTTGGCAGTAACAAAAACCTGAGTCGATTTCTCTTCACTCCAAGCAAGCAGTAATCCCAAATGAAATAACCTCAAAGTAAGAACCCAAGTGATAAAAGAACCAGGCCTCCTTTTCTGAAGGACACTCAGCGAATACTAGAGACTTTCTTACTATCGTCTTCAGCTTAACCACAGAAAAGGTGCAGATCACGTATCACGAGCCAAAGACCTAAAGAGTTTTGCAAGGAGTCTAAAACAATGAGAACAATTTGCTTTGTTGCTTAATTTACATCTTGGCCCCAAGCTTCAAGTGAATTAGGCCCCAGCTGAGAAACACAGCATGCCTTTTTGGCTTACATGACACCATTCCTTATATTGCTCCACACCAAGAGTGGAGTCAGTGGCAGAGGCATCCTAGAGCACGTCCAAGGAATGATGTGGGAATTTGGAACAGGCTCTTCCTTCCTCTGAGCCAGCCCACATGGCTGAGAAGAAAAGAATATGCACCCAACGTTCTATCTGCCAGCGTCTCAAAGTTGGCCCTCTGGATACAGGATAGACACACTAATCCTTATGCTCTTGGTGAGCAGGAAGACCTCAGTACACAAAAGTGGAATTTCAGACGCATGTGTCAGCTAGTAATAAACTCATGGATCCTGTTCTGGTGGAATTAAGCATATATTTAAATTGCAACCTACTGGCTGAGTGTGTAAGACAGTAAACTACTTGTATGGGTATCACGCCTACCTACCTGCTAATACAAAGCTGCTGTTAATGCAATCATGAACCTTAATGGGGATCTTGGGAACCCAGTGTACCAGAAACAAACCACAGTAATTTAAGTAAATCCCAGAATATGTTTTGAAAAATATAACTTGTGATCTCAGGTCTCAGTCTTTCAAGGTACGTTTCAGTCTGGGACCAATCACTATAACCATCTTATCTCATAAAATCCACAATATGTAACAGAAACACTAATGCACCCTTCACTCCAGGGGCACAATGACCCCCGTCTGCCATGCTTGATTATGCACCCGTATGTTATCAAGTTGCACGTATCTTGATGAAAACAAGCATAATTTTTTAAATAATCATTGAATTAGTTCTTAAACATCTTTTGCCCTGTTCAAAGCTGAAGCACTTTCTGCACCTGTCTTGTACTACCTTTAAAAACATACATTTCTAGATGTATTTATGTTTTTGAATCAAGCTTTCCAATTAGCTTTCTGAAGTCAAACTGCACGACTTTCAGAGCTAAAAATTATGTGTGCCTTGGTCTCTGAAACAAAGTAATGAAGTTCTCATCTGATTAGCAAACCCCTTTTTTTATTCTTACTGACCTTGAATGGAAACAAACGTTCAGCAACTGTTTGTAATGAGACTGCTTCAGATAAAGTGATATCCTCAGAGCAGGGCTTTAATCACTCCGTATTTCCTCACCCTCTCCTGTTTCCAAACCTAAGCTGCAAGAGTTTCCACAAACTGTTGGGTTTCTAAAGATGTGGTGGAAACCAGGAGCAGCTCTCAGAGCTACAGGCCATGCCTCCAAACAGCTCTCCCTCTTCTCTTCAGAAAAAAAATATATGACCTTACAGCTGTTGTTCAACATCAGTGTCCTTAAGCTACAAACTCCTCATACACTGAAGAGAAGGAATGGAAACTTCAAATTACCTTTTGATAAATAAAAGATGATGTATAACAGCATAAGAGGAAAAAAAAAACAAAACTAAATCACAAATCCCAAAAGAGCAATTTCTACGTTTTTCTAGAGAAATACGCACTCATTTACACCCAGAATCTTGACTCACCATAAAATTTAGCTATAGGATTGTTAAACTAAAACTGTAATGAAAAACACAAGACTATTTCCTTCAATTGCTATTAGTTCCTATTAAACCCCACTGATGTTTGTAGATCCAGCCTTTACTTTTTCATATCTGCACAATATACAGTTTCAGCCACGATGAAAAATACCATTTGTTTTATGAGCAGGAATCCCCCCTAAAGTCTTATAATCTTACAATATCAAAAACTGAGAGAACTTGAACTTTCACTAAAAAAAAAGCAGACTTTTGGATAAACAATTGAAAAGGAATTTTGCATATGTGACCCCAAAATACCCAAAGGGCTCCATAAAAAATAAGGAGAAGGTCCTGATATGCAAATATAAATAACAGGACATTTTTATGTTCCATGACAGTTTGCTTTTCAGCATCTCACAAATAAACTACTGTCCACACCATTGCCAGAACAGAAATAATAGTACAATTAACAGGAAGGCTAGAAGTGATTCACTGCCATGTCAAAAAGTGATTTTGGGACCTAATGCTTTTTAGTCAATTTAAGTTTTGTGTGACCTTATCCTCAAAGCCTAGGTAAAAGCAGTTCCATGTACCGATCAGGTGTGGGTTTAAGGGAAAGCAGAGCATATACACACACCACAAATAAGGGAAAGGATGCAGAAAAAGCTTTGGGTTACATTACACTACATCTCTTCAACAGCATCATCAACAGAACTGAATCCAACACTTGCAAAAGAGTTGGAAGAGGACATAAGATTTACCTTCCCTTCAAAGCCAGGACAACCAAGGAAGAAAATGTGATGAAGCAATTCAGGCTGCTCTGTGAGCCCTTTTAGGCTCATGTAGCACGTCTTATTAAGATGTTAGATGTAAAAGAACCAGTCTTGCTCTAATTGCTGCGCTGGTGGGTGGAAAAGTCTGCTATTGTAACATGGTATCTCAGCCTGATAAACCTGACATAATTACAAAGCACAACCAAATCACAAGCAAATCCACTGAAAGCATGTTGAACAAGCCTGGATCCCCCCAAGCCCAGACTATGCTACCCCAGCTATATTATCACCTCTTTTCTAGGGCAGCATCGATGCCCAAGAGACCTTGTGGTACACTGCTTCAGGAAGCTGTGGCTGCTGAACTAACGTCTCTTCCTCCTCTGGACCAGCCCAGATGGCCTTGTCTAAGAGCTGTGGACTTACACTGCCACAGGACTGAACCTACAGCCCTGAAGAGCACTCTTCTCTCAATATGCCTGGGAGCACTTAAATAATTTGTGGATGTTTCACCTGAGGTTAATCTCATTGCATAAGACAAAAGTGATAAAGAAAGAGTGAAAGTCACAAAACTGCAAACAGAATCCATGAGGTACTGTAGAGTAATGCAAACACAAATGATTGTCAGCTTCTACAAAACCCACATAATTAGAGCTGTTATCAAAAGGAAGGTCATGTTAAATGGTACTAAGCACACCCTGTACTTACACTGATATTCATGTTAATGTTCATCAAAGTGAGTCCTTTTTTTAAAAGGGATGATTACTTAGTACCATTATCACTCTCAGCCTCAATATATTATGCTGTCACTAATACACAGAAACCTCAGCTTCAGAAAAAGATTCATTATCTCAAGTGTTGAGCTGGGTATCTCAGAGAAAATACAGTTTCTGCACAGAAAAGAACACTCTGTTTGAACAAGACACTGTGCCCTGAGTTCTCCCTCCAGTTTAGGTAATGACCTGGATCCTACATCAATAACTCAATTTATTAATTCTAGTTGCATACAGTAAATTGTTTTCTGCAGCAATTTGTACTGATGGACAAGTGCTACTGAGGAACCTTCTTTATACAAGGCATTTTAGTTGCCACATTGCACGTAACAATAGTTCCCCTTGCTTCTTTACCAGTTGGCAGTCTTAAAGCATTTTCAAAAGAAGCTAAATTTGTATGTTATCCTCATTTTCTTCTACACAATGTTTTGTACAGGAATAGAGTGCCATTTAACCTAAAAAGATACTCTCTACTATTATAATTTGGGATTTTTTTGCCTCAATGCATTTCATTTATTTATTTACAGTCAAGACAGATAATAAAATAACGAGCACCCTGACCTTGGGAAGCCTATCAGAAAGCCCAAGTCTGACACTACAACTACCAGCGTGACCTTATTTCCTACATTCAGCAGCTAATAATCACACACAATGAGAAAGAAGAATGCAATTCTGTAGAAAACTGATCTTGGTCATGTAACACAGCCTGTTCTCAAAGTACCTGAAGACGTATGCTTTGGGAACCCTTTCAGACCTTCTGGGACCCACCAGCTAATTCCAGTGATGCCCTGCAAGCAGCAGCTCCCAGTTTTGCCAGAAGAGATTTATATATATTTCTGTAGCTCTCTCACTGTCATCTCCTATTCAATACCATAGAATCATAGCATGGTTCGGGCCAGAAGGGCCCTTAAAGCTCATTCAGTTCCAACCCCTGCCACAGGCAGGGACACCTTCCACAAGACCAGGTTGCTCCAAGCACTGTGATCTGACCTTGAACGCTGCCAGGGATGGGGCAGCTACGGTTTCTCTGGGCAACCTCACCACCCTCATAGGGAAGAATTTCTTTCTTATATCTAACCTAAATCTCTTTATTATCTGCCTTTCTGTGGGCACCATGACATTTGCTCCTCCATAACCCATGTCCAATTAGCACAGCTGGCTGTGAGCATAAATGGTGAGAGTTGGAAGGTATGGCTCCACACACAAGAGGACTCAAGACTCTGCACTCCTTACCCAAAAAAAATCACTGAAAACCAGGGTAACTTGCTCACAGCAGCACACTCACTGCAGCAAGTGGACTTCAGTATAGGCCAAAGGTTTGCTTCCCACAGACCTCAAACACACAGCAACCAGTCCAAGGCCAAGCTCACCAAAAGCAGATACTGCAGCAGTAATAAACATGATGGAAACGTACAGAAACATCTGGATATAAATGCAGAGAAAATCTATCATGACTACTGCTAATTCTCTAGCAATAATCCTACATTCCAAGCAAAATATAAGCAGCGTATGTCAGTCATGCTCAGAGAAACAGAAATCACCAATATATTTTTCCAGCCTTTTTTTATACTGCATGAGTAGTGGCTTGGTTTTTATTGGGGCAAACATACAGTGCAGTGTTCTATGCCATGCGATCTGCTATATCACTCAGAGGGCACACTGTTGATTTTATTGATTCAGTTTTCACACTACTGTAACCCCATTAATGTCAGCAGAGCAATTGGAAATTGCAAAGGGATTCTTGACTAATAGACTCTGATATTTCTAATTTTCTAATGCAGACAGATATCTTTATTTCTGTTTTTTCATTTGACTTTTCCTTTCTAATAAACCCACTGCTATGGGACACCTACTCAGTGGTCTGCTATTAAAAGAGGGACAGAATTCAGTCCATTAGAGTTATGTATTAGTAGTATTAGGATTTTACAACGTGATAGCAAAATCTGTCCTTTGCCTGAAGTAAACACTCTTAAAGGAAAGTCCATAGGGAGAATAAAACTGAAGCATTTTTTAAAGTGGTGAATACTAATCAGATATATAGCTGGAGGAAAAAATAATGTTATAACAGGAAGACAGAGCAAGCAGACCACGTGACAGGCATGGTACCAAGGAATCAAAATCTGACAGTAGCATATACTCTGGAGAGGAAGGTGGGGGAGAAACAATCAAGGACAAACTTACAGGAGGAAAAACATGATAATCACTAACAGGAGATGGAGAGGAAAATGAGGACAGAAAGGCGAACATTTGGATACTTGCATGAAAATCAGCACACTGGGAAAGGCAAGCCAGAGGTTTCACAGGTGGAGGCTCCAGGCTCTGCTAAAGCCCAGGGAGAGAATACTGGGACTAAAAATTACCATTCACGTTGCTATGACTCATTTGTTAGAGGATACATAGAGTCTTCACTACCATGCCTCTGCTTGAACAGGTCCAATCCTTCCTGTAATCTTCTAGATCTTCAGCCTATGCTTTTTCTATGTCTGTACTGCTTTTGGTACTATCAGGTTCTTGCCCACAGAAATGTTAACTAAACTCAGGGCTTCAAGATAAATGCTTGCTAATAATGCAGCTACACATTTATTGAGCACAAAAGAACAAGTGTAGCATAAAATGTACAATAACACTACCTATATGGATTATGTGAGATAATAGTTTCATAAATTGTGACTGTGGTAAAAGTGATCAACACTGACTCGTTCTTAATAGACCTTTTACAAGGTCAGTAGAGAGGATTACGAAAAAAACAGGCTGTACAGCCTCTACTTGTTTAGAAGCCAGGTTTTCTATTTAGTACATTGTAAGGCAGATTTTGCAATGTCAAGAAAAAACGAACACACAAAATGCCACAGTGTACACATAGAAAAGTTAAGAAATCTTCTTATTTCTTCCTACTTCTATTTTATTAAGTTACGATGATGGAGGTAAAGTCATTTGTACTGAGCCCAAGGATTGCTTCTTTTCTCAGTAACACCTAAATAAATTAGGAATAACTCATCTGAGAACAACTGAACTGCACTGTAACACTGAAGCAGAGATTGTCTCTGGTGCTGTGAAAATGGAAGCACCACTTGGAAGAGTTTGTATATACTGAGCTAGCTCCACAGAGTGGACATAGGTACAACAGAGTGAAGCTCATAAAAGCTTCTTGGAGGGAAGGTGTGGAAATTCATCTAGAGTTGCATCACCCTCTCTATATATCCTATCATAGAATCACAGAATCATAGAATAGTTCCGGCTGGAAAGGATCTTAAGATCATCTAGTTTCAACCCCCCTTGCCATGGGCAAGGACACCTCACACTACACCATGCCACCCAAGGCTATGTCCAACCTGGCCCCTTGAACACAGACAGCGATGGAGCACTCACAACTTCCCAGGGCAGCCCGTTCCAGTGCCTCACCATCCTCACAGTAAAGAATTTCTCCCACATATCCAATCTAAACTTCCCTTGTTTAAGCTTGAACCCCCTTGTCCTCTCACTACAGTTCCTCATGAAGAGTCCCTCCCCAGCATCCCTATAGGCCCCCTTCAGATACTGGAA